>JAWZYT010004117.1:7500-114501 GCA_034508575.1 Petrolisthes manimaculis
GTTGATTGATTGATTGCATGGTTGGTTGGTTGATTGATTGATTGCATGGTTGGTTGGTTGATTGATTGATTGCATGGTTGGTTGGTTGATTGATTGATTGCATGGTTGGTTGGTTGGCTTGTAGGTTGATTGGTTGCATGGTTGTTTGGTTGATTAATAGTTTGTTTGGTAGTTTGGAAGGTATATTGGGTGCCTGGTTGGTTGGTTGGTTGGTTGGTTGGTTGGTTATTTGGCAGTTCCCCGATCCAACAATTTAAGGCAAAGTTACACAAAGTTCATTTCACCTTGACTTTGGCTTCCTTCATGTTAGACTTTAATGCTTCTTTCATTCCTTCATTCCTTCATTCCATTCTTTTTTCCTTTCTTTATTCATTCATTCCTTTCTTTTTCCTTCCTTTATTCATTCCTTCATTCTTCCTTCCTCCATTCCTTCCTTCCTTTCTTTTTTCCTTTCTTTTTTCCTTTCTTTCTTCATTCTTTCCTTCATTCCTTCCTTCCTTCCTTCATTCCTTCATTCATTCCTTCATTCATTCCTTTCTTTTTTTCCTTTCTTTCTTCATTCATCATTTTTTTCATTCCTTCATTCATTCATTCCTTTCTTTTTCCTTTCTTTCTTCCTTCATTCCTTTCTTTCTTTTTTCCTTTCTTTTTTCCTTCCTCCATTCATTCATTCATTCGTTCATTCCTTTCTTTTTTCCTTTCTTTCTTCATTCATTCATTCTTTCTTCCCTTTCTTCCTCCTTCCTTCCTTCCTTCCTTCATTCATTCTTTCCTTCCTTCTTTCCTTCCTTCCTTCCTTCATACATTCCCTTCCCTCCTTCCTTCCTTCCTTCCTTCCTTCTAACTTTTCTTACCAGGCTCTGTTCGTTTCTTGTTGATTAGGTGCTCTCTCTCTCTCTCTCTCTCTCTCTCTCTCTCTCTCTCTCTCTCTCTCTCTCTCTCTCTCTCTCTCTCTCTCTCTCTCTCTCTCCTCTCTCTCTCTCTCTCTCTCTCTCATCCTCCTTAGAGCCCTCCCTCCTTTACTCTATTATGCATCTTGACCTCAACGCCATAAATCTCTCTCTCTCTCTCTCTCTGTATGTTTGTATGTCTGTGTGTGTGTGTGTCGGTATATATATATATATATATATATTTCTCTCTTTCTCTGTATGTCTGTGTCGATATCTCTCTCTCTCTCTCTCTCTCTCTCTCTCTCTCTCTCTCTCTCTCTCTCTCTCTCTCTCTCTCTCTCTCTCTCTCTAATTTGACGACACTTTGTTTAATCAACCTTTTGCTGATAAACCATCACATCACTACACGTTGCAGACAAGTTGAAAAAAAAAATCGTAGGGACCAAATTGAAAGACGACGCAAAAGTCTTCAAAATCGGGCATAAAAAAAAGTTGTGCTATTTTGAAAAGGTCAAGATGGAGATTCTAAATGTCGAATCTACAAGTATAAGTAAAGAAAAATATATATATATATCGTAGGAGTTAAAACAACAATGGTATACGCAAAAGACTGGAAAATCTGGTATAAATAATAGTGGTGTTTTGGAAAGGTCAGAGTATATCCTAAATCGTGTGGTGTGTGTGTGTGTGTGTGTGTGTGTGTGGTGTGTGTGTGTGTGTGTGTGTGTGTGTGAGTAAAGAAAAGCTGAAAAAATAAATAGTAGAAATTATACGCAAAAAAACTTGGAAAACGGACCTAAATAATAATAATAATAATAATAATAATAATAATAAAAGTGGTGGTGTTGTTTTAGGAAGGTGTGTGTGTAAATAGTGAGTGTGTAGCCTGTGTGTGTGTGTGTGTAAATAGTGAGTGTGTAACCTGTGTGTGTGTGTGTGTAAATGGTGAGTGTGTAAGTGTGTGTGTGTGTGTGTAAAGGCAAGTGTTGGTGGGGGTCCGAGTTTGGCACACCCCTGTGACGCCACACTGTCTGGCCTGGTGAGGAGAGGAAGGGGGATGGGGAGGGATGATTTGGGAAGGGGGAGGGAGGATGGGAAGGGAAGGGATGGGATGGCAAGAGAAGGGATGATGTGGGGAGGGGGAGAAGGGGAGGGATGATGGGAGGAGGAGGAGGAGGGATGATTGAGGGAGGAGGAGGGATGATGGAGGGAAGGGGATGAGCAGGAGAAGGGGGATGGAGGATGGGGAGAAGGGGAGGGATGATGAGAAGGGGAGGGATGGGAAGGGAAGGGAGGTCACAGCCATGCAACCAACCAACCAGTCAGTCAAGTCAGGCACAACCGCACCCAATATTACCATCTCATATTATATTAAAAAACACACATTTCTGATTTATTTATTCATTTATTATTATTATTATTATTATTATTATTATTAGTAGTAGTAGTAGTAGTAGTAGTAGTAGTAGTAGTAGTAATAATAATAGTAGTAGTAGTATTGCTATTATCATTATTATATTTTGTTTGGGGGGAATAGACAGGAACACACACACACACACACACACACACACACACAACACACACACACACACACACACACACACACACACACACACACACACACACACCATCGTCACTGTCTAGTCTATAACTAATCCTTTTTGTCATTATTCTTTATAATCACGTAATTGATTAAAAAGTGAATCTTGCATGGTTAGGGGTATAATAATTTACCTGTGAAGCCACATTAAATAATTAGGGAGGGAGGGGGAGGGGGAAGGGGCAGAAAAAAAAAAACATGATGGTAAGGGGGTGTGGGAGTAGGGGACAGGCTTGGGGGGTGCGGAAATTGGGGGACAGGCTTGGGGTGGGTAGAAAGCCCGTCCCCGTATTCCCTCACCAGTTAGGGTTTTTTACGACGTTCGGTGGCCTTACAGTTAGTGCCTGAAACTCAAATCGGAAGAGTAAATATTCTCAGACCCTCACCTGAGACGAATCGATTCCCAGACCGATAGATTACGAGTCCAGAACACTAACCAAACAACGTGTGTGTGTAGTCAGTAAACTATCTATCTATCTGTCTATCTATCTATCTGTCTGTGTGTGTGTTTTTGTTCAGTAAACTATCTATCTATCTATCTATCTATCTATCTGTGTGTGTGGGTTTTTTTCAGTAAACTATATATCTATCTATCTATCTATGTGTGTGGGTTTTTTTCAGTAAACTATCTATCTCTCTCTCTCTATGTGTGTGTGTGTGTGTGTGTGTGTGTGTATATATGTATGTATGTGTGTATGTGTGTATTCAGTAAACTATCTGTCTATCTATCTATCTCTCTGTGTGTGTGTGTGTTACTAGGATTCAGGTATGATTTGGCATTCATAGTTTCTTGCCATTTAATTAATCATAGTGTGTGTATTACAGTCATCTCATCTAGTTTCTTGAGACGGAAATTTGAAACAGAAAAATTGAATCCTTGAAAAAAAAAAAAAAAAAAAAAAAAAAAAAAAAAATCTTAATATTATCTTGAGACGGTAAGAAAAAAATAAATGGGTGAACAGTTTGAGTCATAAAATAATGATCATAAATAACACCTTCAGTCTTTTAATAATTTGATGTAAAGAATGTTTCTATTTTCGAGTTAAATGAGCTTAGATTATCTTAAATTATCTTAGATTACATACATACATACATTCTATCTATACATACATACATACATACATTATATCTATACATACATACATACATACATACATTATATCTATACATACATACATTCTATCTATACATACATGCATACACACATACATGCAATTCTTCTTGTGTATACCTGCATGTATGTATCAATAAACTATACACACATTTTATTATTCACAGTAGATGCCACACGTGATTTATTTAAACCATCCAAATGACCACAAACAAACTTGCCTTCTTTACTTTATTTTTATCTATTATTATTATTATTATTTATTTATTTTTATCTATTATTATATTTATGTATTTATTTATTAATTTCCAGGATGTGTATGTTCAGTGTGTGGTAGATAAAAAAAAAACAATTGTATGTATGTATGTATGTATGTATGTATGTATGTATGTATGTATGTATATATGTATGTATGTATGTATGTATGTACAGTATGTACTGTCCTACGTAACCTACTGTTGCATAAAAGAAAAATCCTAAACAGAAAAGAAAACTAAGTGTGTGTATTATCAAGAGAGAACGTGCGAAGACTGGCGAAATTATCTGAGAATGCTCTTCATTACTGAGAGAAAGAAAAAGTTTTAAGGAAGAAAGGTAGCGAGGTGAGTAACAAGGGAGGGAGGGAGGCAGGAGGGTAAGAAAAAGGCAAGGAAATGAGGTAAAAATGTAAGGAGAGGCTGTGAGGTGAGGGAGAAGGGTAAGAAAAAGTAGGGAAATGAGTTAGTATGTTAAGAAAAGGTAGGGAAATGAGGTAACAATGTAATGAGAGGCGGTGAGGTGAGGGAGAAGGATAAGGAGGGACAATGAAGTGAGGGAGTGAAGTGAGAGAAGAGGGTAAAGAGAGAGCAGTGAAGTGAGCGAAGAAGGGTAAAGAAGAGCAATGAAGTGAATGAAGAAGGGTAAAGAGAGAGAAGTGAAGTGAGAGAAGAGGGTAAAGAGAGAGCAGTGAAGTGAGCGAAGAAGGGTAAAGAAGAGCAATGAAGTGAATGAAGAAGGGTAAAGAGAGGGGTAGTGAGATGAGATGCATGTCAGATGGAGTGAATAATCAGAGCATATAATGAATAATAATTACGATGCTGGAGGGAAGGAAAGAAGGAAGGAAAGGAAGGGAACGTAGGAGGAAGGGAAAGAAGGGAGAGAAGGAAAGGAAGGGAACGTAGGAAGAAGGAAACGTAGGAGGAAGAGATGGGAGAAAGAAGGAAGGGAAGGAAGGGAGAGAAGGAAGGGAAGGGAAAGTAGGAGGAAGAGAGGGGAGAAGAAAGGGAAGGAAGGGAAGAAGGGAAGGAAGGGAAGAAGAAGGGAAGGAAGCCAGATAAATGTACCCCCTCCACCCCCCACCCCCCCAGCTTTGTGTAGGACCTCTTTCCTCCTCTCTCAAAATTAGGACCTCCCGTGAAGGCTTCTCATCATTATAGGCAACGTAGCATTTTGGAAAGTTAGGAATAGATTCAATTTTGTTCCATGTTAAAAGTAGATGAAAAGACTAATGGATTGACTTTGTTCTATGTGATGAATTAAATATAAAGAATAGATTCATTTTCGTTCTATGTAAAAAAAAAAAAAATAGATGAAAAGAAAAATGGGTTGACTTTGTTCTATGTGAAAAAAAAAAATAATGAAAAGAAGAATAGATTCGACTTTGTTCCATGTGAATAATTATATGGCAACGAAGATGTTACGAATAGATTGACTTTATTTTGTTTTGTTTATATAATTATGAAGTACTATTTCTGGTGACCCGTCCCCCCTTTACACCCCTCGTTCCTTCCCCCCCCCTTTACACCCCTCGTTCCTTCCCCCCCCCCTTTACACCCCTCCTTCCATCCCCCCCCTGTCCCTCCTCCCATCCCCCCCCACCCCCTGTCCCTCCTCCCACAGTACCCTTTGAAAATATTAGCCTGGTTTAGTTAGACCAGCTTTACACCTGCTAATGGTTTTATTCAAGTTTGTACGTACGTGGCAAGAAAGTTTGTAATCATTAATGGATCCTATTTTGTGATTACCATATAAAGGTGATCTTCATAATGAGTATTACGTCAAATACACACACAAAAACTTATTCTTTTGTTTGTTTACAAGTCGCTAGTTAATAATAATAATAATGATAATAAAGATAATAACAGTAATAATAATAATGATAATAAAGATAATAACAATAACAACAACAATAACAATGATAATAATAATAATGATAATAATAATAATAAAGATAATAACAATAACAATAATAATAATGATAATAAAGATAATAATAGTAATAATAATATAATAATATAATAATAATAATAATAATAATAATGATAATAATATTTGCACATTTAGTATATTTCCACCTGCATGACTGAAACAATTTTGTAACTCGTTCATAGTTGTGTTACAGTTTGTTCGTATAAAATAACAGTAGCATCACCTGATACATAATATTATACACAATTACTGTTATGTAACGTTGTGTATACATTATTATTATTATTATTATTATTATTGTTATTGTTATTATTATTGTTATTATCATTATTGTTATTATTATTATTGTTATTATTATTATTGTTATTGTTATTATTATTATTATTATTATTCTAGGTAACATTGGTTTTATTGTTGATATCCTCTGCAAAAATGGGACAGCAAATGTATATTTTGTTGTTGTTGTTGTGGTGGTGGTGGTGGTGGTTGTGTTGTGTGTGATGGTAATGGTGGTGGGGATTGAGATGGTGGTGGTGAAGGGGATGTTGGTAGTGATGTGGTAATGGGGGTCGTGGTGGTGGTGATGTTTGTGGTGGTGGTGGAGAAGGGGGTCGTGGTGGTGGTGATGTTTGTGGTGGTGGTGGTGGAGGTGGTGGAGATGAGGGAAAGTGTGTGGAAGAGAACCTAACCTAAGCCACTCATCTACTTCCTGATGGTGAGTGTGTTGTGATGAGTAGAATAGTGAGAGTAGAATAGTGAGAGTGGAATAGTGAGAGTAGAATAGTGAAAGTGAAATGATGAGAGTGTTGTAGAATAGTGACAGTGTTGAGGTGAGGCTGGTATAGTTAGTTAGTGAGTTAGTTAGTACGTATGTGTGTTTTGGTGCATGAGTCAGTCAGTCAGTGTTGTTGAGTCACCATTGCTGCGTGACAGGTATAATAGTAATAGTCAATACCTTACTACGAGTCATTATGTTGTTGTTGTTGTTGTTGTTAGTCATTGTGTTGTTATTAGTCATTTTGTTGTTGTTGTTGTTAGTCATTGTATTGTTGTTGTTGTTAGTCATTTTGTTGTCGTTGTTGTTAGTCATTTAGTTGTTGTTGTTAGTCATTGTATTGTGTTGTTAGTCATTGTATTGTTGTTGTTAGTCATTGTATTGTGTTTGTAATCACTGTATTGTGGTATTATTATAAGTGACTTGTATTGATTCTCTAACACACACAGTATAGTCAGGTCCTGGTTGATAGGTTCACTTCATTTTACAGTATAGAGTGACTGGTAATACTTCCTTGTACAATTGAACTCTTTACTTCCATGCTTTGGTACTGAAGGAGTCAAGAGTTAAGGTACCTTTGAGTGGTGTGAATCTGCATCATCTTGACACTTGTTTATTCAGAAGGGTAATGTGTGAATATTATACAGGGACGATAAGGTGAAAGATTTTAATGCCTCGAGATGTCTGGCACTAGTCACACTATTGTACAAGGTATTGGCTGTTATGTGTGGACTCTCTCACACCCTCTCTCTCTCTCTCTCTCTCTCTCTCTCTCTCTCTCTCTCTCTCTCTCTCTCTCTCTCTCTCATACACACACACACACACATGTACATGCACAGACACGTTGTCACATACACACACATACAAAATACCACATGCACACGAAACTCACTGAGACACAAAACACTTCTGCTAATAAACAATATAAGAATAAATGTCCACCGCTGTCTGTTGGTATGAACAAATAGCCATTTATTTGAACAGTGTTGTTTATTATGTAATGGTTCTCTTCCTTTGTACTGTCAGTGTCAGAGTGATTGATGTGTAGTTGTGTACAATACGTGAATGGAGCTCTTGTGTGGGGATGAGTGGCGTCCGGGGTGAGTATGAGTGTGTGTGCTACTTGACAATACTGAAGAGAGAGAGTGGGTGAGATGAGTGGGATTCTCACTAGGAATTATGGATCGAGAATGAGAGTGTGAGTGAGTGAGTGAGTGTGGGTAAGGGTACGAGTGAGTGGGGGAGGATGAGTTCGGGTTGAGTACTTACAATTTTATGATGTAAAGTTAGCAGTTCCCTCTCTGCTGCCCTTCTCCTGCTGGCCTCCTGCTGCTGACGACGATACTGGTGGTACTTATACACCAGATACATTCCCGGCAGTGCCAAGGCCACCAAGGGTCGCATGAGGGCGCTCTGAGCTAGGGGCCTCGGCATGTTGAATGGCGGTGATGAAGGAGGCGATGAAGGAGGCGACGATTCCAAGGACACGTAGGAGGACGTCTCGGCCAGCGAGGATGACCCCGCTAGTGAGGCTGACCTGGGCAAGATACGAAACCAGGCAGGCGATGATGTACTTGAGTCGAGCACGTCACCAGGCACCGAGATACTCCTTGGGAACTGTTCTGACGAGGACGGGCAAGGCTGTGGCACCGAGGCACTCCGAGTACGGCCAGGGTCTAGTGTAGGGCCAGCACCAGGGGCAGGGGCAGCGTGAGGCCCTGCAGGTAATTGAGGGACTGCAATAGGGGGCGTATCAGGGACCCGCCAAGAATCAGACACAAGGTGGTAGGATCGAGACAACGGCAGCAATGACGAGGGGAAGGAGGAGAGGAAAGAAAGAGGTGAAGAGGAAGGAGAAGAGGAGGAGGAGGAAGAGGAGGAGGAGGAGGAGGAGGAGGAGGAAGGAGAGGCTGGGCTAGTGTGAGACAGCGTGGTCGAGACGAGGTGCGGGGCCCAGGCTGCCTTGCTCGCTGCCTCCACACACTGCTGCTGCCTGTCTCACTCTCACACTCCCTCTCTCTCACTCACTCACACTCGGTCGATACAGCAGCCCTCGCTCCCACCCTCCCTCCCTCCGTCCCCTCTCTTCTCCCTCTACCCGCAAACGTTTCCCTCTCCTCCCTCTCATTCCCTCTCCACCACTACCAATAACTCACCTACATGTGTACGTAAATTAAAATCACCAGATGTATGAAGATTGACCAAGGTATCTTTCATTACAACCAGCCTAACATCCATCCTCTGTGGTTTCCCCCTTGGTGGCTTCCCATTCTCTCTCCTCCTTTGTAAACCCATTTTCTACCCTGGGTTTTGTTTTGACTTCGTTTTCTGTGTGTGACTCTACTATAGAAATTGGGTGTACTGTACATGAATCATTTCCCTCGTGTAAAATTAATATTCACGCACTTCAAGAGTAATAATTAATTAGCGGCGTAAAATTAGCCTTGTTATTAATGTCTGTCTGAACATATCTGTGGAATATAAAGTAAGCATTATTGTCTTATTATGAAAGTATATATATATAAATAGAATACAATAATAAATAGATAATTAATAGATACATAATTTCAGAAACAAGAATGGAAGCATTCAGAGAATGCAAACCTCCGCCAATGCCAGATAATTACGGAGCCCATCAAGGGACATGTGCGGTTTTTTTTTCTTCTTTTCCCCGCAATCTATTTCGTTCCCCCGCAATCTTATTGCTAAATACTGTACTACAATATGAGCCCAGGTTGTTTACATGTAAGTAAGGTCACCGTATTTATCATAGACCAATTTCTACTTAATATAGTCTAAAGTGAGATATATAATTTCTATCGATGTATCTTATTAATGATGATTATATTTCAAAGCAGTAGTTACAATCCACTTTGGTGGAATCAATGAACATAATGAGATTGGATATATTAATTAAATCAGACATCATAATTATTATACAGAATTATTATATTGTTTAACATACACAGTTTTCATACAAAAAATGTAAACCTTTAATTAACAACATATATATTTATACATATACATTTATCGCACAGTTGATTGTCATTACTATCTGACAATATCAATGTTTATTTATACAGTAAAAATAATACAACAGCCTTATTTAATTAATTAAAATCCTACAGTGAAACATATAATATATATATATATTATTTATAATTCCCTCTGCATATATTTGCAGTTGATATTCTTTAATATTTATAATTAATTCCCTTTGCATACATTTTCAGTATTTCTTAATTTAGCTAAAATAATACACACCTATTATAATTATACAGTACAGTATATGCATAAATATTACAAAAACTGTCTAGTACACGTATAGAAATATATCATATCATAAAGTATACGGTAAAATTATTAATGTACTATACAATGGTGTGCTAACTATAATGTTTACATATAATATACTTTGCAAAATAAGTTTGGGAATAAAATACATATACAGTATATAAAAGAAATCACATACCTATTTTTAATATAATATTGAAATAATAATCGTGTAGAATAATTTATTGGGAATTATAAACTTATGAGTCTTTTTATTATCGTTACTATTACTGTATTAATATTTTGCAAATGAGTTGTTCTTTTGCATATGAGGGGATATGGTATACTTTGGATTCATTGAAGTTCCTTGATTCCTCCAAAGTATGCCAGGAAACAGGACCAGATTAACCAATTATAATGGGTGGCCTGTTGTTTGGAATATATTACAGGAATCAATTGCTCCAGATTTACCACCACCAGCACTGTACTAACCCCTCAATAACTAATAAACTTCCAAGTGGTCAGTGACGCAATGGTAATTAAACAGAATTAATTATATAATGTCTTTACAGGCTAACATTCACCAAGTTTCAGACTCAAAGATATACTTATCCTACTACAGTATTATGTAGTTTATTATTTTATCTTTGTAATGCCACAGGAAGAATTCAGTATAAGGAATGAGAGAGTATGAAATATATCAGTGTCCTTCACACCAACTTTTTTTTTTTACATTGGTTCATTTTCATGGTGGTAAAATCTGGAATAATTTCATGATTCCCTCAACCTATTCCAAGCAAGTGAATACCATTATTTTTTTTGTTAATCCGGTCCCGTTTCCTGGCATATTTTGGAGGAATTAGGGAACTCTAGCTGAACCAAAAGTGTATTACTCCTTTAATAATAATTGGGGTTAAGGGGATAATACACATTTGGTATACTGTACAGTATTAGAAAGCCTTGATTTCTCTAAAGTATACTGTACCAGGAAACAGGATTGGATTAATAAACGTATTGGTGTTACATTGCTTGGAAGAGTTTAGACTAGGAATCTATTACTCCAGATTTACCACCACCAACACTGTCCTTCCCCCTTAATTAAGAAACATGGTTTAGTTAATGCCCTAAAGATTAACTAATATACTTCATCTCTGGATATCACAATATTCATACGTAGGAACTTTGAAGGACTAAATTATTACACTTTGAGCTGTAGAAATATAATTATTATATGGCACTTCTGCATGGTTTCTGTCTTATCTGGACACCTGTTAAGGGAAGATTGTTGGTAAATTGGAAGGTCTCCGATTTCTCCAAACCATGCCAGGAAACAGATACCTTCATTGGTACTAATAGAGAATCATCCGTTTCTTGGCATCATTAGGAGGAATCAATAGCCTTCAAATTTACCAGAAAAGAATTTCCCCTTAATTGGAGTTATCAAGGTACAGTTACGGACATTGTGAAAGCTATATATAGGCATGTATATTGGAAGTTGTGTTATGTGGAAGGTGAAACTAAGTAAGGACGTGTTCTGTGGAAGACTGGCTAGACGATATGGCTAAAGGATGTCGTGTTCTGGATAAGGCTGCATGGATAGAGGACGTCGTGTTCCAGTTAAGGCTGGTTACTAGAGGACTTCGTGTTCTGGGACGTTACGGTAGCCGCGGGAGTTCATGTTGGTCTCCTGTGGTGGTTGTTGTTGGTGGTCTTCCTGTAGCAGCTCGTGTTGGTCTTCCCTCACCCGCCACAACACTGAGGGCATTGTCAGCATACCCTTGTTGGGTCTGATTAAGAAGGGGGAAAAGAAGGCATTAGTTGTCGGTAATGGAAACAAAAATAAAGTGGAGTAGTCATTTTTTTTATATATCTTCGTGTGAATAAGAGTCTTTCGATTGAATATCATCTTATGTTTGCCAAAATTTGAGAGATAGAGAGAGATAGAGATAGATCAGCAACAGAGGAGGGAAAGAAATAAAGGTTCAGTAATACTGTACTTACTTGACAACTTTGACGACAAAAACAATGCAAGAAGCGACCACGATGCCTGCAAAGAAACCAATGCCAGCAGCTGCCCAACGCCAAGAGTTGTTGGAGGCTGAGGCGGCCACGATGTCTGGTGAAGCTGAGCTGGGTTGAATATGAGCTCCTCCCCTGGCAGCTGCTGTGGTCTGTGATGATATCTCAGGGGAAAGTGGTGTCATTGGGGTGGAGGTGGTTACAGAGGGAGAGAAAGAGACTGGATTGGGGTCAGGGGGAGCAGTGAAGTTACGGAGAATTAGGGAATGGTTGAGAGTTGAATCAGACAGGTAACCTCTCCATGACACACGTTGTCCTCCAACAGTCACGTTCTTGAAGCACAAACCACCAAGAGGTCCAGCTGTGATACTTGCATCCTCGGCTTCCAACACCTGTACATTAACCATCACCAACAGACCAGAATCAACCTGGATCCCACCAGCTGCTACACGACGCAAGGTAACGTTATGCATACGGGCCGACCCACTGATGGTGATTCCACCTGACTTCACCTCACCAATAGTAGAGTTGGCTATGACTGCTTCTGCCTCCAGTACCAGTCCACCTTCCAGTACCATATCTATCGTTGAATTGCTCATCATCATACGGCTTCCTGCTCGTAGACCCTCAACGCGACCCAAGTGCGAGTTATTTACCACACCCATGTAGCCTGCCCAAGCCACACCTGCCACCCGTGTCACAGTAGTGCCCTCTAGATCCAGGTCACGCAGCTTACGGTCCGGTGACAGGAGGTCAACGCGGCAGTCAGTGAGAGTGAGGTCATGTACGCCGCTAGTAACATTGATGAGGTGAACGCCAGTCGCTTCCAGCCACGTAGCACAGTCTCGGTCACCCTCCACAGTGGTCGCCTTCTTCACCTCCGCCAGCATCACCTGCACACACAAAAACATAATAATTATACATACACCTCAGTCTCACACATTACAGTTTTATTCTGAAAACTAGTCACCAACACACACATATTACCAAATACTGTACACACACAATACAGTATATACACATCAGTCTTACAAATTACAGTCATATTCAGTAAACTAATCATCATAACAAACACATTTCTCTCACCTTCACCACCAAACACACATTACCATCACCTTGCCCACACAATACAAACATTACCATCTCCTTCATCACAAAAAACACATTACCGGTACCACCAAAACTAGTCACCATATTACACACATTACAGGCACCTTCAGAAAACAGTCACCACAACTCACAAATTACTATCACCTGTACCACAACACACATCAAAACTAGTCCTCACAACACTAATTTCTCCATCAAAACTATAGTCTTTTAAAATATACTGAGCACTGAGGCATTAGCCACTCCTGAGATTCACCTGGTTGCTACATTGCCAGATCTTGCCTGGAAAATTATGGGATTTGATCCTCATTAAAAATGACAGCCAGCCCTCACCAACCCATTGCCTGTTCTCTCTCTCTCTCTCTCATCTGTTGCCTATATATAGCTTGCCTTTAACAACAAAACATAAAAGTACAGTCATTCTTTCCTTTTCTGTTAACACATTATGCTGTATTATAAATGGGACACATTAAAAATAAGTTGTCTCTCTCGACTATGTAAAACATGATAGGGAGTAGCATCTTGAGTGGCAGCCAGAGGAAAAGTGACCTGAGTTGACAAGTGGAGCTTATATACCTGTCACTGAGTACATTCACCCTATGTGTACTGACAACGTCGGGAAAAATACTCTGCCAAGTGTTATGATATATATACAGTATGTAGTATCATTGTTAATATGAGAAGTGAATGATACTTTCATATACCTACATGGCCTTATTAGTGAAGTAAATATATACACAGTAATTTAGATTAATTTAGCATTAGTAAATAGCTGATAATTATGAGAGAGTGAAGTGTATTGATCTGATTTGGCACCAATGCAGGAGGGAGAAACCTCCCAACAGCCAACACCTGAGTGCTCAGTATACTTCAAAAAGACTAGTCCCCACAACACACATTACATTACATTACATTACATTACCTTGTCAACACATGAAGGATAGATGGTGACGTTGGCTGCTCCCTTCACAATGACTCTGTTACTGCGCCGTCCGTTTCCCAAGTCCACATTCACCTTCGCCTGTAGTATACATTAAATAAGTATATAGCAAACTTTGAAACAAGATCAAGAAAAGGACTGATTGCAGATGGCTGGAGAAGGATTAATTTTGGGTTGTGTTATTAAAATTTTCCTCAAAGAAGTTGTTTACTAATACCACCATTAGTAACATTCTTTACATTTAACAACACAGAATATGTGAGAGAACCCATCAAACTTATTAACTAATTAAATGTATATACCTCTGGGGATCTGGTGAAATCGCATATCTGTAGGTAGAAGGGGATGGTGCGGCAGAAATTAGAGGTATGGGCATCGGAGAGAGTAAAGTTGCTCTGCTCATCAACAGGTGGTGGAGGCATTCTCACGTGGATCAGGGCATCAGCAGCGTCCCTCAGGATGCTGTCACCAAACTCCACCTGGGCAAATAATGAAGAAAATAATGTTGAGTTCAAAGTTGTAGCCTATTTGGTTGGGAGATGCATGTGTGTGTGTGTTAGGTACAGTACTCTTAACTCATTTTTGCTACTTATTTAGGTTTGGTATAGGTGTGTGTGTGTTCAGACAGATTTTTAGGTATGGACGTCTAGGTTAGTTAGTAGTCTGTGTATTCAAAAGTGTATTTGTATTTATTCTATACACACCTGGTCCCTGGATGAGACAGAAAAGACGTGATAGGAGCGATAAACAGCCTTGAGGTTCGATATCTTGACTGTGGCATCCTCCTCCAACAACACCGCCTCCTGTGCCGCCCTCATTGTTACCACATCGCTCAGTTCCAGTCGACTCCCCCGCTTCAACACCAGACTATGACGTTCCATCCAAGAGTTTCTCCAGCCAGATATCTTGCTGGTTTGTCCTGGGTGATCTATAATCAATGACCCTTCACGCAACTGTAAATATTGAATACGCTCATTAAATAATGTACTGTACTATATAATTATGTATGTTTGGTCTCGGAGAAAAATGTTCTAGAGCCTCATATACTGTATTCTCTCTCTCTTATACTTGTGGTCAGGCAGTTTATGACATACAGTAGTAGAGTAAAATACAAACAAAAATTGTTAACTCACAAAATACGTGGAGAAACAAGAAGCATTTCACACGAGAACCAAACATATGTACAGGTACAGTTGCCCAAGAAAAGACTGCAACCAAATTTGCTTGTTTGTGGCACTATCTGGCAGCTGCTCCAAAGTAAACACTTGTATTTTATCAATGGATCATTCAGAACCTATAACCTTTGTATGGATGGATGTTATTGGCTTCAGCTAAATTACATTAATCCTTACAACGGTTATAAGTTCTGAGTGATCCATTGATAAAACACGAGTGTTTATTTTGGAGCAGCTGCCAGATATTGCCACACACCAGCAAATTTGGTTGCAGTCTTTTCTTGGAAAACTGTACATGTAAATGAGAGGTATAGGAAGCACAACAAGAAAAGAAGTGAATAATGAAGAAACATTGCAAATCAAATTGGGAGAATGCATGAGTAAGTGGACACAATACTGACAGGACAGACAGGAAATGTATGGCCCACCAACAACATCATTATAAAAAAATGATGTACTGTGCAGAGACATCAACACCAGTAACATCACTCGCTCTATAATATTATATATAAAAGAAAGTCCTGGGGAACCAACAACTCACCACACCCAGAAGAAGCTGCACATTCCTAGAGTTGAGTGGCGCTGTGAGTGTGACATTAATGGGTCCCAGGAAAAGTGAGTTGTTCCACACAGCACCTCGCCCAGCCACCTCCAGCTTATCCATCTCCTCCACTGATGACCCCGTGAGCCAGAGGGCATCGAGGCGACCATCGTGGACTCTCTTCACTGTGGAGTCAGTCAGATTAAGACTAGTGACGTGTCTGGCCCAAATGACGTTCAGGGAAGAGTTCCAAGCGCTGATGGAGAGGCTACACGACTCGTTCACTACACCTGTACTGTTCTCTGGTGTGACGTGTGGGAGAGTAGCGTTGACGCTGTGTAGACGCAGCTCAACTTGACATGTGGTGGAAGCGACCTGGAGTGACCTGGCATTGTGGAGTTCTAGCACCTGGTAGCCTTCCACTAACTCCCCTCGCAACTCCACTACCTGTAGATACACACATTATTAGTTCAATTGTTATGCATACTCACAAATCCTGGAGGTCCTGTACATATAAATCTACCTTTAACTACTGTACTGTATGTGTATATTAGTTTACCAGTATGATTATTTATTTCATCATTCAGTAAGCAATACATTAAACCATCATACAAAATTAACCTCATAATTATGTCTTGGGAGGGTACAAATTTTATAACACTAGCATACATTATCCTTCAGTAATTTAAACACTATACCACATGCACTGACCTGTGAGGTATTGGCAAAGTCACATGTGAGGGTAGTGTCTGAGTCGGTACAGGCTGGATGGTCAGCCTTCACTTGTGTGGTCATCTCACTTGCAGTAACACCCTCGTCCTCAATGTAGTGAAGGTAGGGTGAGCTCTGGTTGATCACTGTACCCATCACCGTCACGTTGGAAAGGGAGATGCGCTCACGGTCAAGGAGAACAATGCAAGGGACGAGAGCAGAGTTGATTGTGACGTTGGAGAGGGAAAGGAAGGCATTAGGACTGGTTACCTGGATGGCTCGTAACTCAAGGAAGGACAGGGTCACGTTGGCGAAGGACACAGCGCCGTTAATGATGATCAGACCCTGTAAAATATAACTTCATTTTAAAGGGATCTTTTTTCAAGGTAAATTAGCGAGTACTGTACAGTACTGTACAGTGCTGTGGTTCATATATTGATTCACATAAATTAGAGAGTACAGTATATTGTAGTTCATATCTGATTCACATATATTAGAAAGTACTGTAGTTTATAACTGTTCCCCATTTGCTTATATACTTCCTTGTACTTGTCAAACTTTGGTTATATACTGTACATACCTGTGAGGCGATATGATTGATGGTGGTGTTGATGACCGACATTTCCCTGGCATCGAAGACAATCCCACGGGAGGACACTGAACCGAACTGGGCCCCTTGTATGTACCAACTGTCCCTTGCCACAACATTACTAATTTGACGAACCACAGTATTCTGTACCGTAGCTCTGTAACCCTCCCAGTCCAAGGCCTCGATAACCATGATGGTGGAGTTGATGGCCATGAAGTCCCTCTGTTCCACTAGATTGATGGAGCTGACTTCGGAGTGTACCAGAGTGAGATCCTTGACACCGTACTGTACCGAGTCAACCTTGGAGTGGTATATACGTAGCCAAGTCCTGCACTGATCACCACCCATATCCTGTCATACATGGGAAAAGAAATAAGTATGTAAATAATAAAATACAAAGTATGCATATATCAATAGGAAAAATATGAGTATATAATATAATTTGCATGGTTATAATTATATACATAGATACTGTATGTAAATAGGAAAATAAATATGTAGATATATTATTACAAACAAAAATAGACATAGAAAAATAAAGATATGAGAAAATATGCATATATATCATTACATACCAGTACATGTAGATATAAAAAGATTGATACATAAATGGTTATAGATAATACCGGTACATAGAAGAAAAAAAAGATGAGAAAATATTATGCATGGATACATACGAGTACAAGGCACTGGGGATAGATGGGATAACTGCTGAAATGTTAATATGTTGGGAGGAGGTAGTGGTGGAATGGAAGTTGCTGATATGTACATTGGCTTGGAGGCAGGGAGAGGTGCCAGAGGATTGGAGGAGAGTCATGATTGTGCCTTTATATAAGGGGCAAGGGAGTATGGATGAGTGTGGTAGCTATAGGGGAATAAGCCTTCTTAGTGTACCGGGGAAGGTATATGGGAAGGATTTTACTGAAAGACTGATTGAAGTAACAGGGAATAAAGTTAGTGAGGAGCAGAGAGGGCTCAGAAAGGGTAGAGGATGTGTGGACCAGATATTTGCATTAAAATCGATAGTAGAGAAATATATTGGTAAGGGTAGGAAGTTGTATGCTGCCTTCATGGATATACTGTATATGGATGGTTGTATGAGAGATATGAAAGCCAAAGTGAATGGCCTAGGGGTGAAGTTGAGGCTGAATGAAGCAAATTGGTCCTTGGTGGCAAGTTTGTTTGTGGATGACATTATTGATGGCAGAGATTTGAAAGGGAGTTACAGAGAGTGGTGGATGAGCTTCAGTCTGTGTGTTAATGAAGGAAACTGAAGGTGAATGTTGGTAAAAGTAAAGTGATGGTGTTTGAGAGACTGGAATATAAATAGATGGTATAGAATGCCTCGCCTTAGCTGGCAATGTATTAAAGAGGCAAAATAAATTGATACATAGATAAATAAATTGATAGATAGACTAGAATATACTGGGTAATATACATTAATAAATACATTAATATAAAATACATTAGCTGGCAATAAATTAACAAGGCAAAATAGATTGATATGTAGATAAAAATAGATAGATAGACTGGAATATGATATACAGATGGTTTAAAATGTCTCACCTTAGCTGGCAATGTATTAACGAGTCCTGCATTGTACACTTGGACCCACGAGACACAGGTGGGATAGATGTGTAGGATACTAGCATTATGTACCTCCACCTCCAGTTGTCCTGCAGGGAGACGTAATCCAGCAGGTACTACCACCACCTGCAACACAAGGCAACATTATTATAGTAATATAAATGTAGTACAACACTTGTGATAGACGTAAATAACACAAGTCTGCAACATTAGTAATATAAATGTAAACAACACAGGTCTGCAATACGTGTGATAAACGTAAACAACACATATTACAATTATTTACAAAAGGCAAAACATGTGTGATAAATGAAAACAACACACTTCATACTGGCAGGTCTGCAACACGTGATAAACTTGTACTGTACATGATACATCACACACACAGGTCTGCAACACGTGATAAACTTGTACTGTACATCACACACACACAGGTCTGCTACACAATGCAACACATAATAAGCTTTACACAACACACATCTTCAATATACGTGTGATAAACCCAAGGAATTATAACGAAACATATGTGATAAAAGTTATGAATAATTACTAAACAAAATACACAGTACAACTTGTCTGCAACACAATGCAACACTAGGAATAATAAACCTACACAACATATCATATCATTTTAACATCACGTAGTTAATTAGGTATTACTGTAGAATTAAGAGACAAAATATAATAATAAATAAAAATAATAAATACGCTAACGATTATTATTATGTTGCTTTCGAGTTGGTGTGAAGTTATTAAATGTTAAAATGACACTATTTCATTACAATATGCTTTGCAATATAATAAGTAAAATGAGCAAAGTTTAAATCATAGTTTATAATGCAACTATACAACAGAAATAATTGTTATTTGTCATTTTTATTCAGTTCAATCAAATATAAACATTATATTCAATATGGCGTCAATCGGTTGTTATGATAGTGATTGTTGATGTTATTTAACTTATTTTACACATTCATTACCATTAAAAACCAAGTCCGGGCCAGCAAACTCAAAGGAACACAACATATACATTACATTTTACACAAGGTAATTAATTTATAAGTGAATTGTTGATTTGCTAATGATAACTAACAATAAATCCCAGAGACTTAATATTATTATTATTATAGTACAAACCAAACCCACTTACAGTATTTATTTCAAAAGGAAAATTTATAGTTATATTTCTAACTACAGTATACCATAATAATAGTAATACTCTACCTGCTAACTAATTACTATTTTAACGTTAAAGTATTTCTGTTATTACTTAATTACGATACTCGTTGGGTAGTGAGTGTATTGCAGTGTTTTGTTGCATAATACAGTATAACCAGATTAGCATTATAGGAGTCAAGATAATCATAATTAAAAAATATATACACAAATTCTGGGGAAAACTGAAGATGGAGTTGATTAGTTGGGGATTCCCTTGTTTACTATATATATATAATAAGTTATGATGGACAGTACGTAGCTACCATCAGATTATATTTTTGTTACTCATTGTCTGAATCACATCTTTACATTTTATACATTCTCTTTTCCCTTGTTTATTACTCACGTTAGGTATGTAGCTACCATCACATTAATATTTTCTTCTTTTAACTTTAATTGTATGAAACACATTCCACTACATTTTATGCATTAATTTTTACTGTGTGTGTGGATGTTCTACTCTTAAATCCATTCTTACTTGTTACTTCCTTTGTTCATGACAGTACTTATTGTATGTGTGTGTGTGTGTGTGTGTGACATCCGTATACATTAAATTGTAATATCCTGAAATGAAATTCTTCCACTAAACACATATTCATCCCACATGACGCACGTACACATGTCGTCAGTCTAATTACTCACGTCCGCTGTAATAATGATCTTCTTTCTGTAAACAATCACCAAAAACCAAACATGTCGGTTGACACATTTTAAAGCTTAACCGGAAAACGGATATACTCTTATTGTAGTGGTCATACACTTTTAGTTAATCTGGAGCAACTGATTTCTCCTAACTATTCCAACCGACAGGCTACCATTATTGTTGTTCATCAATGAAGTTCTCTGATTCTTAGCATATATACTTTGGTGAAATCAAAGGCGCTAAAATATACCTAAAGTGTACTACTCCCCTTCAATGTAAGCTTATGCCATATATTTGCAAAGAACTTCGACAATATAAACTTATAAAGTCTCAAAGTGATAAATAATTTCTCCGTATGTATAATTTGTTGAGGCTGATGTCACAGTGATGTGGCACCAGACAAAAGAAAACTATGGTCCGTTTATAACAACATTGATTTTTTGGTATTGACGATGACTGTTGCTTGTAGCCTATTATATGGAGTCATCATATTGGTTGGCTACCACTACACGCTCAACACCATGAATGAATGAATGTTTTCGCGTATACAGGAATAGAATAAAATCATTAGACAGAGGCATAAATGAACAGTACCGGTATATAAAAATAAGGTAATTGTCAAGCATATTGCAGTTTACTATTACGGTTCCTACACTCTTTACCTACTAATAGGCTACATAACAGTCTAATTAGTCTGTTTTTCCAAAATGACCTAGCCGGACGTGGCAACATTGGTAGAAAACAGCAATATACTAGATAAATATAAAAAATAATATTGGACTCACCTGGTCAGTACCTGTATAGTTACAAACTGGTCCCATCGACTCTGTCCAATCACAATATTTGTTGAACCTGGACACAGTAAGCTCAGTCATGCTTTGGTCTACGGGATCTTCTCCAGGAACGATGGTGGTGGTTGTGGTGGGGGTAGGGGTGTTGGTGCTAGGCGCGATGGTGGTGGTGGTGGTAGTGGTGGTAGTAGTAGTAGTAGTGGTGGTGGGGATGATATCATCTGGTAATGTGGTGGTAGTTGGTGGTGGTGGTATTGGTGTTGTGGTGATGTTGGTGAAGGAGAGACATTGACTCACCACACACGCCACCACCACCAACAGTGCCACGCCTCGTGTCCTTACCACCATTCTGCTGTGGAAAAAAAAAGTTTGGTTGAGGAAATATGTGACTGGAAATAATACCTATATATATATATATATATATATATATATATTAAACATGCTTGCTACTATATTGTATATGCTGTAAGTTAGATATAAATTAAAGCAAAAAGATAGAACATTTCTAGTAGACAACGAACATGCACATTGTCACACGAGGTAAAACTTCCGCAACTTCCCAGGGCTTAATAACTTAGCAATAACACTTGAAGTTCCCGCACCAACGTCCATATCACGATCACACAAACTTGTTCACGAAAGTAGTGTTGTTCGAAATTCCTTTTCTTGTAACTTTTTATTAAAGCTGCAGGACAATTATTAAGGTATGATAACCAGTTGATTAGGGGAGTCAGTTCCTGGTAAGATGGTAAATTGCTCAGATGTGTATTCATTGTCTTGTGCCTGTACGGGTAAGTGTGGCAGGTGACAGCACACAAAATGTAATACTGGCATATCTCCTGCTAATTATATACTGGACAGCTGTGATATCTGTGATTTTCACCTTGAATAATGAACCAGTGAAACTAGTTTCTTTAGTTTAAAGTTTTAATTCCATATCTACATTCAGTTCATGAATATAATAAACCTTTCTTTTCGAATTATCTATTTACCACTCGATAAAACCCCAATGGAACGTATACCCAAGATTGGGCAAAGTGACGTGCAACGAGATGTAAATGAAACACCAGTAACCTTGGGGGAATAATGTGGGCGAATTGACTACATAGTGTTGGTGAAATGACCGGATACCGAAATAGTAAATGCCAAAATCATGTATAGTTAAAAATGGACAGAAAATATACGTGGACTCCAAGGGATGTTTCCAAATCATCTAAATCAGGAGCTCCCAAGAACTGGACCAATGGGCCTTCCTCATATTCTTAAAATGTCCACTATCTTGAAAACACTACAATAACACACACCACTAGCACTACACATATACTTCAACACAATACCACATCAACGCACTTGTCTCTTAAGAAATCCAAAGTACAAGCTTCACTACACAGTACACACCAATATTACACCACCATAGGACCCATACCATATAGGTCTAGTACTGGTACAATATCACGCCTGTGTCACACCACTACAGTACTACACCAACACCTCCACATCCATGGAGAGCATTAGACACAGCAGCACCACCACACACCTTACTCCTGTGAAGTCCTTATTCCTTAGTGAATAGTGAGGCTGTCAGTAGTCTCAGTACCACACCAAACCACTGCTCCACTAAGACTGACTGTCACTGATGTAGGGAGCCTAGGGACAGTCGTATTAATAAGAGACGGGATGGGAGCGACGCGTCACTCACTCACTCACACTGACGACAAATCAGCAATCTTATCTTCTCTTATCAGCTCGCTTTAGAACTGGTGATTACTAGATGCGCGTTTACCTCTCCTTACTTTATTCAGTCCAAAACTAAATCCTTACTGATGCACACACACGTACTGTAGAGCAATCCTTGGGCACATGTATATAATAAGATAGAGATTTTCTAATGCACTCTTATACCTCGGCAGCATCATAGACCTAATAATGTTCTAATCAACTTGACCTTTCACTATCATACACTAGCGAGAGTTTCAAACCGAACAATAGTTAAGTTACCCAAAAATGTATCTGTAATTTATGGGCTAGGCCTCCACACAAACACTGACAATATAATAGGCTTCTACTGATACACTTCAATGGTTAGGCTTCCAAATTACCATAATATACAGTAACTCACTTCACAGTCTCTGGGTTAGAATTACTGGGTTACCGAACGATGTCTGTTTACACGCAGTTACACGATATACACAACTGAAGATATTTCCATTTCCATATGTGAGATAATAATGACATCAGACTGCCTCGTACACAGTGCAAATTTGTATCATGTAAAACTACGGTAGGCCTATTCCACAGGTAGTTGCTATCGTTTTCTCCTATAAAGATGGATATTTTCTACTGTATATCGTATCACACTACGGATATAATGTACACTGGCGGGATAAACCAAACCAAACCAACCAACCTGCTGAGCATAGGCTAAACCGGTATAGCGTGCAGACATGTGACACCACCACCACCACCACTACAACCGTCTGTCTAGTCCACACCAAAAGTTCCATTATATCCTATATCTTATTTATTATCCCCAATGTTGTATGAAGGTGATGAAGGCTATTAATAATATATAGTTTCAAGGTCCAGATGGATATTATTTATTTTATTCTATGCAAAGTATGTCTAGCGTAGAATCAGTCATTTCCCTCCAACAAATTTCACACTATATAATTATAAATTATAGTTGACTAATAATTAATTAACACTTTGGCTAAGATAGGATAAAAAATGCAACACGATAAATATTTACATCCCTGGAATAGAATGGAGAAATAGAGAGGAATCAGTAATTCCAGTGAAACCAACATGATAATCCCCTCTATTAATTATTCTGGTGACCGTATGGAGTCGTACACAGTTCATGTATGTACAGTCGGCGGCAAAAGTCCTGTCGCCACATCTGCCAAGTCTGACATCAAGTATTGTATGGAAATTATTATAAGATTCACAGGTTCGTAAACTGATAAACCAGAGTAGTACATTATTTTCCGCCTTTGATAATATATATAATTCTGTATGGTGGATAATGTTTGTCTTTCCTCTTTGATATTATAATAATTTTTGTTCGATAATTCGATACTTATCCTTTGTGTTTTTTTAGATTAAGTTGAGACAGTGACTTGTATGTCGGAATATTACAGGAAATGTCTTAACTTTCTTGTAATGCATACAATCTTTCCTGTTATCACTTTCAAGAAACTTCATAAACGTTTGTGTACAGGAAAAAGATGGAAAGTGTGTGTGTGTGTGTATGTGTAAAGGGAAAAGATTGATGTATGTGTGTTTGTGTGTGTAAAAAGGGAAAAGATTGATTGGTGTTGAAAGTGTGTGTGTGTGTGTGTGTTCGTAGATAAATAATCATAACTATAGCGTTCGTTTGTAGTAGTGAGGATGTGTGATGTAGATAAGGAAGAGATATGAAAAGGATAATTAAGATACGTGGAGCCTAACGAATGTGATAAAAAAAATAATATGATAATTATATACGTGATAAGAAAAGATAATTATAATTTCATGAGATAACTGTGATTGGATATCTGTTAAGGGGTGCGGGAGTAGGGGACAGGCTTGGGGGGGACTAGGGGGACAGGCTTGGGGTGGGGTAGAAAGCCTGTCCCCCTATTCCCGCATCCCCCTACTCCCACACACACACCCCAAGCCTGTCCCCCTACTCCCGACCCCCTAAACCCCCAAGCCTGTCCCCCTATTCCCGCACCCCCTTAAGGTAACATGTTTTATTTGTTTTAGCATCATTTGTAACAGGATTTTTATTATTATTGGCTACACACACACACACACATAATAGTAACACCCTTATTACAGGCATGAAAGGGACTACAGTTTCGTTTTGTCTGTAAATAGAGGGTTCTGATTCCTCCAAACTGCTTAGGATGTATTATTATTTCGAACACATTTTTTGCCGCTTTGAGGTGATTTTAGTAAACATTTGACTGATTTTCTATAATAGTGAGCTGTATTTTTATTTCTTATATTATTCAAAAAGCAGCTTCTAAATTCCAGTAAATAGTCACACAATAACATTTTATTATAAGTGTACATACATGAAAACAAGAGTGGAAAGAAACTTTTGTCCACAACAGTATAGTACAGTATATATATATATGCAGAGTAACCACAGGAGAAATCAAAGGCAGAACAGTAAGTACTTTCGTATATTACATCATTCTGTCTGAAGATGTAATACGAACGTACTTACTGTTCTGCCTTTGATTTCTCTTGTGGTTACTCTGCAATTATATCTCACGGTGAAGTGAGTTTTTTGCATATATATATATATAAATGAACACAATTTCCACCTCAATGCCCCCCACCACCACCACCACTAACTCCATGTGTATACCACACCTTTTACCTTACCCATACCTCACTCTCCTATACCACAATCAACTACTTAACTTGCCCTGTGTTCCCTTGTCTTTCGACACACACACACACACACACACACTCTCTCTCTCTCTCTCTCTCTCTCTCTCTCTCTCTCTCTCTCTCTCTCTCTCTCTCTCTCTCTCTCTCTCTCTCTCTCTCATTGCACTAAAGCGGTGAGTGACAATTTTGAGTGATATAGTTATGTATTTTCTGAAATATTAATTGATGCAAAGTTGTCTCTGTTTGGACCTGTTGCATTGAAATATGAGAAACATTTACCTACACTTAATGTCAGGTCTGTTCAGGTTAGGAGTGGACTTTTTTCATCTGGGTATCCGCCATATTGCTGATTATAGGGTAGGTCAGACTATCAGTTGCTTGTCTTCACCTCTCTCTCTTGGATTATAGTGAGTTTCACCATGGAGGTAGAATATTCTACCTTGGGAGAGGAAATGAGGGAAAGGATGTGAAGGTGAGGCAAATTGGCAAAGCTATAGTAAGAAGGTGTGACAGTGGGTGGGGTAGATACAAAGTCCTCAGGGGCTTCAGTGGGACAAGATACAGGCAGGTAAGGCGACGTGAGGTCAGGTCTGGATGGTGTTGGTCTATAGATTGAGACCACGTGCAGGCAGGACTGATAAATACCGTATTCTCTCTATAAAATTGCCTTTCTTTGAGTACTGGTGACTTACTCCTGACGATGTTATTTGGAAATGTTAAAACACATTATTCAAAGTAATAAACAAAAGTAGTTTTAAGGCAAAGGGAAGGAAATAATTTGAACGATCATTAATTCCCTTGACACCTGGCTGCTACTTATCGGTTTATATCGCCCCACTAGGGACTCAAAATGCCCAACACACACACACACACACACACACACACACACACAGAAAGAGATAATGTAAAGTTTATTGAGAGAAAGAAAGAGAGAATAATGGATGCATAGTTTAACGAGAGAGAATGAATGGGTGTAAAGTATTTTGTTGTGAGAGGGAATGAATGAAAATATTATTGTTTTAAGAGAAAGAATGAATGAATGAATGAAAAGTTTATTGTTGTAATTTAAGAGAGTTGATAAATTATACATGTTTTTTACTAGAATTTTGTATGATGCACTTACACTAATAATAGGTAACATATATGGGTTATACGTGTTTTCATTCATTCCAGCTGGTGATTCTATCTACAGTTTTATGTGGTGGAGATATATGATACTTATGTTTTAGAACTCAGCTATACATTTTCTTTATGGACTCCTATCATTCGTCCTTACTGTTTAGTCGCTTTCATCTATATAGCTCACAGTAGTTGCATTATATTCAGTACAATTATTGAAAGTGGTGAAACTCCTCCATAGGATTTGGGGAGTGGCTGGATAATCATGTGAGTGGTTTTCTGTCATGCTGTTTGAGGAGTAACTGGGGTATTTTGGTCACTCGTAGTTGCTTTGTATTTTACTAGGCTCATTTTTGTTGTGCTGCATCTTATGGTTGAATTATGCTACCTGCTGTGTTAGAGCGGAATGAATACAATAAAGAGTTGCGCTTCCAATTGGTTCCTACACTAATGTTCCCCATTAAATAATACTTTGCTTTTATTTATATATCGTATATTGTCTTTAAAACGTAATTATAACTTGAGGAATGTGTTCCATTTGATCGTGCACAGTGCGAATACATAATACAATTACTGAATTAAAATGGTCAGGAGTCGAGTAACCTTGTCCTGGGAAAACGTTTCACGAGATAGTGATGTACAAATGATAACTGCGTAGTATATTGGGTACAAAGTCGCTAAAACGAGGCTCCTCTGACCTCTCCTTTGTGTCACTTTCTTTCCCGTCCACCCGAGAAGAAATGCAAGGATTTTTATTCTTAAATGTCGTGTCTTGCCTCATGATGCTCTCCATATATGTGAACACTCGTAAGGCTTTCTAGACATGTACTCGTGAATGTACGTATCTTAATAAAATTTGATAAAAAACAAATACTCTTATTAGAAACGCGAAATAAAAACCCCTACAAATTTTCCTTTCATGTCATCATTTTACGCAATCACCGAACAAAGCAACATAGGCCAACATCACTGAAAATAGACTGTTACATCCATTAAAGTCTATGAATGGGTTACGTATATGACAAAAATGATATAAAGTTCAGTTTATAATGATAGTACGAATGAGAAACACATTAAAAATAGTGATAAAGAAGGGACTACTTTGTTTTTCGGAGGTGAATGATGCGCCGGACACGAACAGCTGATCGGAGGAAAACAAACCCACCAGACACAGTGCTACCAAGTATGGGGAATTTACCTTAGACATGGGGAATTAGAGGTACCAATGGGGAAATCATGCAAAGTTTGCTCTACAGTAAAATGGGGAAATTTCTATCAGACAAAATAATCATCAAGAATGTGTGTGGTAAATATACGACCATCTTCAAGAGTAAAGCAGGGAATTAATCTGAGGTAAATATAGGGGAATTCCGATGTTGAATATGGGGTGAATTTGTGGCAAGCAGAGGTGGCAACACTGATCAGACTAGACCCCTCCCAGGCTGAGTTCCTAATGAAAGTTATACAGACAGACAGACAGCTGCCACCACCACCACCATGACTGAACCTCCATCTACATCCTCCTCGGTGTCTGTTTCTGGGTCTGTGGTGGCTGAAAAACGCTGCGAAGAGTCCAAAGGAGACGAGGTATCCCCTAAAAAGCCTCGTCTGGAGACATGCGATCGGGATGACACTGAAAATAAACTGGAGGCTCGATTGGGTGGCATTTTATGTTGCGCAGTTTGTCTCGACCTGCCTCGGTCAGCTGTGTACCAGGTCAGTGTGCGGGTTTTTTTTTTTATCTTCCTTTTAACTTTATTATTATGTTAGTTAGTTCGTTCTAGTTAGGTCTGGGAGGGACATGATCCATTTTTTATTATTGTTGTTGTCTTTGGGGGAGTTATTATTAATGCCAAACAGCATCATCATGTCTTCAACTTCAGTCATTGTAAAGTATTTCTTAATAATTATTGTTGTTTAGCTCAATTTTAACTGTTAGATGATACTTAAATTGGTGAAGTCTTTGTTTTTCAGGTAACACACACAACAGTATTTTCCGTACCATAGCGTGTCACTAATAAATGAAATATGAAGACAGTCAGGTTCTCGTGTGCTAGCATGTCGAGTCGAGATATTGTTTTCATTAATTAACATAATATATATAAATATTAGCTGTAGACATCATGATTGATTGTATTCTCTCTGATTATGTAAGTAAGAAGCAATGCAGACTCTGATAAAGTAAATTAATTAAGGTACAAGTATGTGATTTGTACATAAACTGTACAAAGTAAAGTTAGCAAAGTTTATTAATAGTACAAGTAGAGTGACAGCCAGTGATATAACCTCGACATAATTATGCTTGTTGATGAATTTTATTTTTATGATATTTCAGGGTTAGATTAATTTAATACATCGGTTGGTAATTCAGAAGGGGTTTGGGGTGAAGCACTTACAGGACAGAGGTGTTATTACGACCAACAAAGTCTCTCTAAAATTTCAGATATCTTTCGCTATTGATTTACAGTATATATATTTTTTCCATGTACAGTAGTTGATGGGGGAATGGTAAAGTATTAAAGGATGGTGGGTTATCATTTTACATATTACAGATGAGTTATAAAAATACTGTAGACTATAACAGATAAAGATATTGATTGCTAAAAGAGTAAAGCTTTACAGAATATGGTAGGTAATTGTCAGCTTTTTACAAGTTTAATATAGTAAAGTAATATGTTGGTAACACAAATAATTGCAATAAATATGAATTCAAACTTTGTAATTTTTGCTTATTTATTTAGATTTGGAATGACCTCAAAAGAAAATATTTTTCCTAACTTGCTAACTTGCTTGTCATATGTTTTGCTGAATATGTTTGACAGTTTAGCCATATTCTGGGAGATCATAATTGGGTGACATGGCGAAAGGTATCTGTAATATTACTAGGGTATTATTTCTTTTACATATGCTTATGCCAGTTTTGTGTACGTAGTTGGGAAAGCTAGATGTATGTTTTAGATGCTGGTGTTCACTCAACTCTTAAAGAGTTGGTGGTGTGTAATTATAACTATGAAGTGAGATTGTTGCAGCAGTGTGCTGAACTTTCCTTATGAGTGTTATTGTAAGAACAATATTTCTCCATTCAGATTTATTATTTCAATAAAATGTATCGTGTCTTGTACCACCAAATAAAATCACAAATGCAATATTTTGGAGACCTATTTAATTTAATTGTGAAACTTCGTTTGGTAGTGTAATAGCTGTGTGTATCCTGTGAACTATATATATATAGTTTGGCTCTTGGCTAGTCACAAATACACCAGGTTTATTTGTGATAAAGCTACACCATTTGAATGGTAATTTACAGGGTAAAATTATGAGCTTTTGTGAGAGGGAAAACTACAAGCTCCTGGGAAAGTGAACAAACCCAGCTGAAGGTTATCGTATGTAGGTGATTTTACGCACCATTTTATTTTATTTAAGTTTGTTTTATGATACAGTAAGTTGGTTGTTTCTGTGTGGTTAAAGATACTCATGATAATGAGAGTATCAGAAACGGTAATATGTATTGATGACTGTTGTATGAACTACATTTACAAATAAAGTATTTAACAACTTTGTTCTATTTTGAATATATCCAGTGTAACTAAATTTTAACTATGCAGTTAATGTGCTTGGCATTCATTAGGTTCAGATATGAATACAGTATATATCCTACTAATACTTCTAAAAGCAATATAATTGGTAAGTACTGTACATGTATTAGCTCTTCAGCAGTATGACATTTATGATGACAGACTTGTTTTCATGATCATATAAGTATGATAATTTCATTAAAATAAATTTGTTTAATTGGAATTCCAGTAAAGGATACAGATAGAGTATATCAATGATGTACTTCCTGGTGAATGCCAAGTGCTGTTGTATTTTTGAGAGTCAAATAAATAATTTGAATATAGTCTGTTTCAATATTGAGATTAACTAAACTTTTGATAATACTGTAATGTGGATTATTTGTTCCAATATTATATTTAACTGCTGCTCTGTTATAAAATTCAGATCAAACTTTCACATAGAATATTTGAAAATAAATAATTTAGAGAAAAATATGAGCAATCTATAATGCTCTTGGTCCATGGTGTTGGCAGTAATATATTATAAGTCATAGAAACTTATAACAATTAACAGTTCACCTGTAACATTAGAATGGCTTTATAATATACATGATATAGTAGATTTAGTTGCTTTATCGTACAACGATATCTAACTCTTAAATACCTAAATTATAAAAAGTTATCCTCCTATATTGATAGGTTTTTAAATTTACAGAAGTTTACGTTCAAGGACGTAATGTTAGAGATTTTTTTCATTATATGAATAAATATGTGGCTGAAAAAGGGGAGATGATTAGTAGATGTATCCATATGAGTAATACACTCCCACTCCATAATGCAACAAATGAATTACGTCAACCCTGTACAGCTGTACTGAGTTTTATTTGGCATGAATAACAATATATATGCAATGGTCTATGGGCTGTTATAATAGTCCACTATGATATGAAAGAGATCAGATCAATTGAGTTGTCTCATCTTTTTGGTGTGCCCGGTTCTGAACACTCGAGTGAGCCTTCAAGACATTTGAGGGGTTATATGTCGGATAATCCGTGGTAGCATCTCTTGGAGCACTGCAACATATTCAAGATTGGAACTACAAGACCCATGCTGTTCATCTACTACCTGTCATGCATTTCCACCACATTACCTTCTTAAATAAACACAGTCTGCTTTGCAGACAATTATTTCATTACAAAGTAGTCACATTTACTTCAGCCTTTTTCTTTTTTTTCCACTATTATATAAAGCTTACTTCTGCTGTTTACAAAACTTGGTTCCAGTCCCATCTTACTCCAACAAATTTACTGCACTCCTTTCAATAGTACTGCACAAATTCACTCCTTTCAATAGCACTGCACAGCTCCCTTTAAGTAATTATCTTTTCTGATCTTTCAGTTTACAATACTGGCTATACAATCACTAGAATAATATTGGTTTTTCCGTATTTCCCAGTGATTGCTTAATTTTACATCTTGAGCTTCAATCCTTCCCTATGGATAATGTCTTATAAAAAATTACCATACATTTTACTCTTGGTCCAAGTTAATGATTTCTTCAATGTAAAAGTTTCTAGTAGAAATGGCAAAATGAATTATTAAAGTAATTCGCAAGGTTGATGTGTGATGAAAAGAAAAATTTCTGATATAATTGTTTTCTTTACCTGTCATAAATACGGAAAGGTCTAATGAAGTATTGCTATGCCTAAATTTCATCTTGGCTAACTTTTTATTCAACTGTCGTATGCTTTGATAGATTTATGAGTTTTTGTTACAGTTAAGATGTAGGCCTACTATATTTCACCTTTGGTAACTACTACAACCAATGGATGCAGTGTGGTTCTGGAGCTTCACATACACCACTTGTCTTACTCGTCACACCAACTTCATTCTTTATTTTTTCTGTCACTTTTCATTACACACAGCTTTAATAAAATGTACCCAGGATAATGCTGTTTTAGTGGTCCATATTTACATCTCACAGTAATGTACCAAATTCATTAGACTTTATCTGTTGTCAGAATTGATAATAAGCAATTGATAACATTGTTTTTAGATTGGTTATAGAGTTGTCTGTCAAATTATGATATACAGTACAATACTGTATATTAACTTTTTTGATGGATTTAAAGTATTATAATACTACAGTATCCTGATCCAAGGCACAACATAAATCTCTATCAACCTTATAGTTTCCTCTTCCTGAAACATAGTTGTTCAAACCTCGGTTGGTAGAAATTCATCTTATGCTTAGGATCATAAAACTATTGACTCCCAGTACAGTACTTCTTTACAGAAGAATACTTGCTCTAGTCACTTGATAATGCATTACTGCATTTGATTGATAAAGTGCATACATAATGTATTGTTTAACAAGTCTTGGGAAAAGTTACTTATAATTATGGCTTGTGAATAATTAAAGAATTTAGTCTAATTGGTAACCAGATTTCACTGCACATGCTGTTATAGAGAAAATTTTTAGTAATTGTATTGTTAATATAAATAGTTTCTAATTTGTTTTTACATTGCAGGTATGGATCATTTGGGTATTTCGTCTAATTCATGTTTTCCTTTCAGGTACCCCTTTACTCTAACATTATTTACATTGCAGGACCTTATTAGTAATAATACTGTATGACTATACTGTAATCAGTATTTGCATGCCAAAATAATGTTGTGTCTTCTGTACATGTTGTATTGGGACATTTTAGACAATCTATTGCTAGCCAGTTATTGGTATGAGTAAGTCAGTTACTCAAGTTGCAGTAGGTATTATATTCTTTATTTCTATTTCCAGGTAATAAATTTTTAATATTTTCTTTGCAGTTGCAGATTCCTCAAGGTTATTAAGTGTATTTAGTATACAAAGAGATGTTGCAGATAATTAATTGCTTTTATAAAAAATATCTCTAGATTTATATGAATTTAATAAATTATATTCACTACATATATGATGTTTTAAATACTTTGTCTTAAGCAGAATATAACATAGGAAGGACAGTGTCAAGTAAGTTGACCCCTTTGCTGTTTGATTGCTTGGCTTCATCGCCAGGAATTAACCAAGCCCGTCACATCTCAGTGGTGGTTGTAAGGGTTTTTTATCATAATGTATTCTTTGTCAGTGTTCAAATGGACACCTGATGTGCGCGGGCTGCTTCACCCATCTGCTCGCTGATGCTCGTATACGCGATGAGACGGCTACTTGCCCCAACTGCCGAGTGGAAATATCTCGGTCCCTCGCCACAAGGAACTTGGGTAAGATCTGATCCAGCTGGATATAATGATCCAACGTCACTGATATGGTATTTTTTTCCATACCATTACACAGTCAGTGTAGCCAAGAACACCCTTATTTATTTTTCTTTTACCTTTTAGTATTGAAATGTGTAAGTACGTGTGTTTAATTGATTCATTAATATCAAATTTACATGTGGAATTAATCACCAATCACACTTGCATTTTAGATACTTGTACTGGCATCTTCAGTACAGGATATAGTCTACATTTAGGTTATGATTACCATAGATAATGGTTCTTAACTCTTACATACCTTTTCATCACAGGTATCATGTATATAATTGTTTCATTACTGATTATTAATCTTTGGAGATATTCATTGTGTCCTTGTAGCTGTAGAAAAAGCTGTGTCTGAGCTGCCAGCCGATTGTCAGTTCTGTGGACACAAGTTCCCGCGCAACTCCCTTGATCGCCACGTGGCAGAGCTTTGTGAAGAGAGGTTAGTGATATCCAAAAGTGATTGATTTGTGTTATATTTTTGTATATATTTTATAAGTTGTCGTCATCAGTCCATCTCAACATTTTATAAACAGTTTTACTCTTGTTTCAACATCATTATAATCTGGATTAATTTCAGTCTGTAATAACTTTTTTTATGAATTTATGCTCATTTCCTTGCCACCCAAACTGTATTAGTTTTGGAAACTTTAAGGTCTATTCATTACAAATATTGTAAACTTTGTCTTGCTGTAGGCCAGTGCGATGCCAATACAACTTACTAGGGTGTGGTTGGCGCGGACCTCACCATGAGGTCAACAGTCACCAACAGCAGTGTCAGCATCCAACACACACTGGAGCCCAGGTTTGTTTTACTTGCCACTACTGTCATTCGTCATCAGAGAACTGTAACTCCTAAACACTCTAAATAACTCTCACCTTCACTTCTATTTTTTTTTTCTTCACCTTCCACCTGCCTCACCTGTATCATTAACACATTACTGTACAACTTTTTATTTTAACTCTATCACTCGCCCATTTCTCACCTTCATCATTCACCTCCATCTTTTCTATCACTTACACTCTTCATTTCCATCATCTTCATCTACACCCTTCCCACTGTCATTCCTCAACTCTAATTTTCCATGACCTGCATCACTCACATACCTCAGTTCCCATCCCTAACATTATTTTCTCATTAATCTGGTGGGATGAAGAAAGAATCATATAATACTTTTAGTTTAGTTTTTTGTGCTTGAATACAGTGCCTGTAGAGATATATGTTGAAGACAGAATTAGTGCATCCAGTTAAAATTATTGTTTACTTATATGCATTATCATGGAAGTTGCATTGCATTTCTCTTAATTTTGCAGGTGTTCTCTCATCTCCAGAAACAGGCTGAAGCTGCTCAGGAAGCCTCAAAAACCTTCAACCAAATAATGAGTGTCCTATCATTTGAAAAAATTACCTTTAACGGTAAGAGTTGATTTAATCAGTTTAAGCTTTCATTACTTTTCCTCTTGTCATCCACTTATATATTATAAATGTGGACACAGATGTACATTTACAGTTTTCAAGTATATCTAAGCCGCTTGTTATCTTATAAAATGCTCTATAAAATGATGAGACTAACTATTTTAAACTCTTAAGTTACAATAATTGTATATTGAAGATAATGCTATGAAATTATTGCAAAATCAGATTACTCTTGTATCTTGTCATATCATTTAAAAATGTTTTATCCTTTCATCCTGAGAAAACCCTATCCTGTGTTGTAGACTATGCAGGTATTGTACTAGGTATGAGTATCTCATACTGACAAGAAAAATTCAAACTACACTCAACCCTCCGTTATCACACCTAATTGGTGCTGTTATCGGTGCGCCATTACGAGAAATGCGATAGCAAAACTTAGTAACTTGTGGGGGGAAATATATTTGTTCCAAGCGCCCTTCTTTTCGCTTCTGCCCCTCCCTCTCCCGCTCCCTCTCCCTGCACTTCGTCACCAATCTCTGCCTCACAAATAGCCGTCTGTATGAAGGAATTTTGGAAACTTCAATATTCGTCACACTGGAATGATAGTAAAGTGGCGTGTATCAGGCATGGTTGAAAACCACTTTTACCTCACCTCATAGTAGATGAGCCAAAAGTGAGAAAAGTTAATGACCGTCATTAAGCCCTTATGACATGCTAGCTTATAAAGAAATAAAAGAATGAAGATCGGTTAGATCTAGAAGATCTTTGTACTCATATTTGTATTCACTCCTCACTCACTCTTAGTCACACACACTCACTCTCGCAAATCATTATTAATTCTCACTCTCTGTTTCTGAGAGTGTGTGTGTACGTAAATACCTGTGAGAGAGTTTTTGTGTGTGTGTGTATTCACCCCCCAATCCCAACCACCACTGGCAAGTGGTGTTGGACAATGTGAAATAGGGGGAGATGGGAATCGCCTCAACACGAGAATTTGAATTTTCAACGTGTTAAATCAACACGTTGCGCAACATATGGCTCAGTGTGGATGGAGCTTAAGGGTGATGGTGCTGGGGAGCAGGCGACGTTAGAATTAGCGGCCAATGAGAGTGCACTGATGTCTCTGCCACCAATGAGAGCACAGTGACGTCTCTGACGTCAAGCCAATGGCGGGATAACTTCTCTAGGATCCGTGATAACAGAAAAGTTGGGTTATTATAGTGTGCCTGATAATGCAGCAACTACACCCGTGATAACAGAGGGTTAAATGTACTGTACTGTATTCGAGGCAACAGGCCAACATTATTTTTGTTCATCTGGTCATGTTTCTTGACATATTATACATTAAAAAAATCAAGATACTCCGAGGTATAAATGTACTGAACTAAATCCAGGTCTTTTGTCTTATCCATAGACCTACAGCTAAAACCATACAGGACTGATGAGTTTATTCACAAGCTGTTCTACGAGACAAGCCGATTTTCAGCACTCGGGTACCAGTGGGTTATCAAGGCACGACTCAATGACAACCAGAAAGACCCACACCTCACTTGCAACCGGTTTCTTACTTATCAGGTACGACTATACAGTGTAGATTTGTTGCTATATTTTCAATTTGTAGTCCTCATTTTTGTACAGCTGTATATTGCAACATGTGATATTAACCCATAATCTTTACTCGTTAAGGTTAGGTTTATACAAACAACTCCATACTCCTAATACCCTTATTTGCATTTCATACTAGCTGATTGTGAAGAGCAAACCCAGCAATCCCATGACAGTTCACTTCATGGTGTTGCGGGGGCCATTTGGAGACACCCGCGTCGACCCCCACATCTGCCAGTTTGAGTTCACCGAGGGCAATACCGAGAGCCCATTCTTTGCCCTACCTCTGCCTGACAGTGCTGAATGCAACAAGCTTCTCGCAGCACGTATCATTGACTTTAGGTAGGTGTAGCAAGTCAAAAATCACAAAGTAACATGTGTTTTATGTAAGTGCATATTCAACGTAATTTTGCAGAGTTAATATTAATCTGAAAAGGTTAAGAACTTTACTTCTTACAGGCTCCACATTAAAAGGTGTGAAGGTATGTAGCTTTTTTTCTTATATTGGTTATTCCTTCTTGACAGGTTGATGATGGGAATGGTGACCAAGTAAAGAGCTGGCCCGTGACATGGTGAGAACACGAACACCCTAATGTAATATTAATTTATGTAAGCCCCAGCACTCATCAACCTTTGCTAAACTCACTGTCCACCTCAGCACCAAACTCTGCACCCTAACACTCTCTACCTACCTAACTCACTTTACACACTCACCACCATTACCAAAACTGCCCTCAGTATGCATCTTCCTTCCCACTAAATTGTGATTACATAAATTTTGTGCTCATTAATTTGAATAATTATTCATAACGGTACAGTATGGCATTTATGGGGTGCTTATAATGCAGTCTTCAATTTGAGTTGATGTCAGTTGGATAAGATGTCCTTTTCAGGCAATGTAATGTACAGTACTTATTGCAATATTGAATCTTGCTATCTGTCAAAAGTTGTTTGTTATTTTGGCCCCCTGTTCTTATTGTTTAATTTTCTGATGTTGTACTTTTATGTGACCATGCTGTTGTAAATCCCAGTTACTGTTCTCCACCTCTAAATCTGAAGTTTATTTACAATAATTCCTTGAAATATTGTTACTGAAGATGTGTGTTAACTCCCATATAATTATAAAGACCCATTTTCTTGAAATTGTACAGTAGTTATCACAATCTTACCCTACTTTGATGTTGCTGTTTTAAATAACCAATGTAATTTCATATTTAGTTTTTATTTTCTGTAGAATTTTCATATACAGTACCTCTAGGTAATTTTTTGTATTATTGTACTTATATTCTTATGGGCTTTGAAAGTATAGTACAGTACCACAATAATTTGCATTAATACAAGTAATTATTCAGTCAAAAATAATAATGAATTATGCATGTAACAGTATAGTATATACAATAATTTGATGCATGTTATTTAGATATAGTTTTAAGACTTACATATATTTTCTGATAAACATACTGTATATCATTGGACATTTGTGAATATTAAAAAATAGACAAGCTTAAGTTGCCACATCCTACGACTTGAAAAATCATTATGCCAAGTTTCCTTCAAGATTATTTATCTTCCTCATTTCACATCAAGTTGAATGCAATGTCTCCCTTTATTTGGAAAGACGTGTGTGTTCCTGGGGATGTGAAAACTTATGGGAATAATACTTAATTGATCCAGGACTGTTATAAGGTGAACTGGATTTGGCTATGTAATGAAAGTATTCTTGTGACACTTGCGAGCTTCTGAATTTAGTCCACATAAAAATGGCTGAAGACATATAACTGATATCAGTGTTATCTTTCAAATTTTATCTTTTTTGGTTTTGCCTTCCCATAATAAGCAATATTTTCTCTTGTTCATCAGAGATAATTATGATTAAGAGATTGTTGATAGGTTAAGCCCTCTCTGGATTGTCAGTTTCAATTTATTTTTTCCTAGTCTTGTTATGAAAGGACCATGTAGACAAACAGTTACAGGGGACATACAGACTCAGTTCCCAGGGTATGTCTTCTTGTAACCAGTTAATAATTAAAGACATTGTGTGCTTTTGTTTCTTTGCATTTCTTATGTGTATAATGTAAGGCTGCGATCTAAGGTAATTGTTTTGCACACATGAGATACATAGGATGAATGAAAATAACTTTGGGTGTTTCATATTATAGTGCAAGGCATTACATTCTTATTTTCTCTTACTTTACTGTAATACTGTAATTTGCAATGCAGAAAGTGTGTTTGAAAAATGTAGAAAGCAAATATGGAAACTTCAAAATCTTGTCATTGTATATTTAAAACTCAATGATATTAATTTATTCTCTTCATTGTTCCCACTTCAATTTTTTTGTAAGTACTGTAGTCTGTTTTCCCCAGTGAGTTTTTTTTTTAACTTTGTGTGTGCATTAGTTTTGTAAGAACATCCTGAATCTCCAATAACAGCAGCTAGTTTAAGGAAATAGTTTTAATCATCTTTATTTATTTGTATAGTGGCATAAGAGATTGCTTTATAATAAGTGAACATAAATTCTATCATCATTACTCAAGTACTGTACATGTGCTATATGTTACACCGTCATATTTACTACATCAGGATCAAGTCTATCGATACTCTTGTGTTTACATACTGGTACAGGTTTCTAAAAAAAAGTTCTTAAAGGTGAGATGAATTGTAGAACACCTGTGACACTATGAATTAAAGTAAAATCAGTACTGTTTACAAATGATTGAATTAGTCAATGCTATATCATGAGTAGTCGACATAATCCATCTGTGTCATCAACTTCCTTGTTACAAAAAATTTCTATGTCTTCAAATTTTGAATATGTTTCGTGTTTCAACCCATATCTTGCACATGCTCTTCACAGGTATGTGTACACTAGTGAGTTACCCAGAACAGAAATTTCCCAATCTAATACTGTATACAGCATAAGCACTGGAATGTGCACTGAAATAATAGCCATAATTTAATTGATAAGAAACTGTTTGATTCAGCAACATTATAGTGGAATATCATGTAAACATCTGAAAATTGTAACACAGTATGTTAAACTTATCAAACCTTTTAACATAAAGCATGTCAGAATATTCTGTTAGAAATAAGTATAGTATATTTTCTTGTTTGAGATTACTGTATAGTAGAGTAAACACCCAGAAGTGCAGCTAACTTTTATCCTCAGCAAAAGTAATGATAATATACAGTTTTAATTAGTAATACTGTAGTAATAGCTAACTAAATCATCCATATTACAGCTATCTATTTTAATTCAGTACAGTACTGCAGTATGCATAGGGAAGTGGCAACCCCATTGATCACCAATTATTTGTATGGTGCAGTCAGCCTCATATCACATCACCTATGGTACAGTGGGGAGGCAGGATGGGGATTCTATTTTTTGCTCTATCCATCTCACAAAAAGTCTAAAAGAGTCTCGGAGCTGAAACCCTTGCCTTTTGGGGTTTCTGCAGATTCAGGCAGGCATGTATGTCTGAGTTATGTACAGAGTATGGATGATGATCAGAAGAGGATGGATGTGGTGAATGGTTTTATGAAGAGATTGTTTGATGTACAGTATTGGGTATACGTGAAACAAAAATGAAAGGAAATTAACTGGATGAATGGGATGGTTGTATGAAGTGTATCAGATTGGGTGTGGGAGAGCAAGAAGAGTACTCTATATGAAAGGTGTAATTGTGGTGTGGGAAGTAAGGTGCATGATGTAAAGTTTAAATTGGTAAGAGCAAGAGTAGTTACCATGACAGTGTGTTCACCTTTTAATGTTGGAAGTTTAAATGAGAAAAATATTCTGAATGATTGGGAGGGGAGCTGAGAATTTCCTTAGCTTATAAAGAATGAATGTGAATCTGATCAATTTCACTGAGTATACTATTAAGTTATTTATTTTCAAAAGTTTTCCTCCCTTTCCCTGTAGCCTCCCTACTACTTATAAAGAGAGAAATGGGGTATTTAGGCTATAATGATGATGATGATGACTGCAGCATATTGTACCTTTACAACATAAATAGACTTGACACATTATACTGTACAGATATTTCCAGCAAATGAACTTTATTGCATGTCCACTCTTTTCTGCTCCAAATTGAGGGGACTCTAAATAGCATCTTTATGAGAGTTGCTGATGTGATGATAAACAATAGTGGTAGACCATAATTATACAACTGTACCTAATCATATACATATTTTCAAATGGTGCAGGACTTTTGCATTTAACCACTTTTGTTTGGTACTCAATAATGATTACATAATATTTGAGGCTAAGATTGCCTGACCCTAAGACAAATGTTTTGTTATAAGGAGATGTTTGTGTGATGCGACATTCAAGGTAGGATTTAGGGCCATATTCGAGAATATTCATGGTGGTGCATACGATGGCATGGTATTGATACAATGACTGTAGACAAACAACAGAGCCATCGTACCGGCACCACACCATCACCATCAACACCATGGATGTTCTTGCATACGAAACTATTAATGCTTGATATTGAATGATCCGAGGTACGAGAATTAGATAGATTAGAGAAGAATAGGATTATAATATATCATGTTTATCAGTGGAGACCATTCTGATCTATTGAATATTGAGTCCAGTAGAACCAAGAAGTGGTACTGAATAATTATAGAGTAAGGCATGATTGTAAATGATAAAACAGCATCTCGGTCACGTACTGTATATATAGTTGGAGAGCATAAGACGTCCCATGCTGAAGGAAAGGTGTAACTGATTCTGTGAATGACTCAAAACTGCTCATAATAATTACTAGTTGCATACTGTAGTTGATCTCTCATGTGTATTTAGTGAAAGCATTTTACCCTAGTTGGTTTTCTGTATGGTCATCACATCTGTAATAATTTTTGGACACTTTAAGGGGAGATTCTCTTGTTGGTGAATTGGAAGGTCTGTGATTCCTCCAAACACTGCCAGGAAACAGACCACCTAAATGGGGGATCTGTTTTGTGGCATAGTTAGGAGGAATCAGTAGCCCACTAATTCACCCTCAGAATAATCTCCTGTCAAGATTGTGTAAATATATACTAAACTCAGCATAGCCTGTTGCATTATGTTTCTCTCATCATAAGACATAATTATATATATATATATATAGAACCTGTTCTGGTACAGTTCTCTTCCTTGTACTATTGTTAAAGTTGCGTGTCTTGTCTTTCAAAGGTTTTTAATAGCAGAATAATTTAGACGTAGTTACTGTATTTAAGTTAATATTGCTCAGTAAAGTTGAAGCATATTGTGTGAGTATACAGTACAGTATAGTTAAGGCTTCAGAATAGATCAGTTCAACCTGTACACTCAGTAGACCAAAAAAATCACCACCTGTGTGTGATCTGTAAAGTATATACTGTATGCCATGATGAGCACTACTGAGATGATAATATTGTATACTACTGTACTGTATAATTATTGAGGATTATATTATTGTATCGTGTTCCTTGTTTAGCTTTTTGTTGCAGAGATTTGACTTCTATACACGCACACACACACACACACTGATGACTAAAGTGATTATAGTCGTGGCACTCCAGTCTGAAGGTGTGTCATTATCTTCCTTTTAACGTCCCGGTCAACTATGCAATCTATATTGTGTATATTATTATGTTAATTTATTTTAGACATTAGTCTGTATTATTTCAATGGTCAAAAATGCAGGCAGCCATTATGTTAACAATAAATTCACATGGGTTTTAGGGTTGAGCCTCTTTTGTTAAATTGTTATTTATTCCTCCAAACTCTCCTGGGAAACAAAATCGCCTCAGTGTTACTAATAGGAGATCTGTTTCACAACATAGTTTGGAGGATTCACTTGCCCTTCAATTGTCAGTCAAGAGTTTCTCCCTAAAGTTTCAGAGGATAAAAATTATTGCAGACACTTTTTAAATTTTTAGACTTTAGTGCCACGACTTTAGTCTGTGTGAAATATGATTTTTAATTTCACATTTAATTATGATTCATCACTACAAATACTGAAGCAAAATGATTGTGTAGGTGTAATTTTAAAGAACACCTTCATGCCAAGGAATTGTAATGAACTAAAATGATAATAATATATTCTTCATCTGACATAATACTGTAGGGAAAATCAAAATTATGGATATTTATTAGAGTATAATTATTTAACTATTCAATAAGGGTATGTTACTAAACCTTAACCGTATTAGGTACGTTGCTTCTTATATGAAATTGTTTTATCATCCTAACAAAAAGGGAGTACTGTATTCCCAAATGTTATATACTCAAATTATATATGCAAATATCATAACTAATTATTATAAAATCTCAAGATTATTCTTCTATAACAGCTCCAGTCACTGCTATGGATGCTTTACTGTATAATGTTCAGTCAGAGTAAGTAAAAGTTTGTGTTCAGAGTAGACGGAAAAATGTCTGTATTTTTGCTATATATTAAGTACTGTATAAATAATAATGTATTGTACATAACTCTATGAAAGAAGCATCTTGACCCAGTGTATGAGAGTAATAAGCAGCATCTCCCCGCAGAAAGCTTTAGCCCTGTACCTGACACAACTGTCCATGTGTTTGACCATTAAAATAGTAATCATCATTGGCTGTGTAATTCTATGCACTGCTTTTAAACTAAGACCTTTTATTTTAATGATCTGCCTGGTACTGTTTAAAGATTATTAGGTATTGAGTAAATTAAGATGATGAAGATTTGGTATAGAGTACAGAGGTACTGTATTAACATATTATTTGAAATTGAAAAGTTTTTTTTTTTTTTTTTTTTTTTTTTTTTCCCATAGGTTAACAAGTCATAATTTTGTGGCCCAAACTGTGTGTCTAGGGGGTCCTCCTTTCCCACATTTGACTATGATTGATAGGGATTCTTGTCTGTGGTATCAGCTTTTTCTCATTGTTGTGACATTCACAGTGAATTCTATAGAGATAACAGCTGTCAGTCCCTGTTTATCTCCCTTCCCTTCTTGCAGGCTGTGTTGGTGCCTAGCCTGCCAGTCTGTATACATGTAATGGGTGTAATGATGAATGAATATGCTGGTAATAATCCTGGCATAGTTTCTAGACCTGGACTGGCATCTCAATAGGTTAGACCTTGAGATATTAGTAACGGTTCTCTTGTCTGGCTACTTGGAAAGAATGTTTAGTATTGGTTGTGGTGTTCTCCCTTCTTCAGTTTGTCATATGCCATCAACAAAGTGATAAACAGACCCTTGAAATGTTGTGGCTGTCACTGATGGTATTACAGTATCAACATACAGACCCTTACCCTTTGCCCTCCTCTCTACCATGCCTCAACCTTTGCCCTCTACTCTACCATGCCCTCTACTATACCATGTCTTACCCTTGCCCTGTACCATGCCTCAAACCCTCATTGTTGTAAAGTAACTCATTAAGGAAACTCTAGTATGGGGCACGAGTAATACTTTTATTGAGGGGAGGGGTATTTAAAACTCCTTGTGTGAATCAAAGTGAATTATTTCATAAAATGGGAGCTAGTTAACCATGCCAAAGAATTCCTCTAATAATAATAATAATAATAATAACCTTATGGTGATTTGCTAGCTGTATATACCGGTATACATAGATAGGTTGGTGTGTGTGAAGGTCGCGTGAATGCTGTGTGTGTGTGAGAGTGAGTGAGAGCGCGCGAGTGGACTGGTAACTGGTAAGGCGGTCAGTGGGTGGAGTGAGTGTAGTGTAGGCAACCACTGTCCAAGGCCATTTCACCATTCTCATGCAGTTACCTATACAAAACTCTCCTCTCGTTCCCACCCTTTGATACAGCTGACAGACATACTTATTAGTGAGTTCCATTGCTGCTTCTCACGCTTCATGCATATCTCTTACCCCTTACCTGTCTTTTACCCTTCTGAGTGAGTGCCATGTATATCGTGTCTTTTTACCTTCTCCTTCCCAACCTTCATGTATAACTTGTCCCTTACCTGCCTCTTACTCCGTGTATTATAATTCCGCCCCAATTTGTAGTTCTAGCTCCCTCATCATTGTCTTCGTATCAAAAAAAAAAAAAAAAAAAAAAAAAAAATGGCTCTGTGCTAGTTCCCATTGTTAAAAGAAACAAGATCATAGAGATAGTTGGATATTATCTTTTACATTGACACCGAGTATACGTGTACTAAATTATCAGTCCTTGCCTTTTATTTCCTTCGTTCTTGCTGTCCCTAGTTCAACTCTCCCATTTTTTTCCCTCATACCATACATACAAGGTCTTACAGGCCAAGAACGGTATTCTGTCATCAACAAACTCTAATCTTCTACGTATCATTTGGGGCCAGAGGAAGCCTTATTCGTGGAACGGTGAAAGAAGGAAAATAAACAGTATACTTGTGTGGTACTCACTTAACTGGTGCTGCCTGGGTTGGCGGATATAGGGTTAACAAGTCAACCCCTCTGGTGTTTATTGTGCCACGCTAGGCTACACTTGGGGTGGGGTGGGGGGATAGCAGCACCTCCATATTCCCACTTTACGTCCTCCATCCCTTCTACTAGCCATCCTTTCCTTCTATTACCTTCGTGTTTGTTGTCCTGCCTCTCTGTCCAGCCTTTTCCCTCGTTATACCTTGCCTATAATATATACAGGGTATTCTACTAGCCATCCTTTCCTTCTATTACCTTCGTGCCTGTGTCGTATCATCAATTCGTACCTACAAACAGCCTGTTGAAACAGGAGGGTCTTCTTGGCTTAGGGTGGTTATCTGTCAATCTGTCATCCTGAATAAATCGAGTCTTTCCTTATATTTTTTTGGTGCCTGTTTTCCCACCTTCTCCCTCTTCATATCCAGGTTTAATAGAATATACATCCCCACTTCGTCTTATTTAATTCTCATAATTAGTCATATTATTTTACCCCCGATATTACAAATTTTATACAGTCCAGGAAAGCTACTATTATGTTTATAAGCGTTCGAATTATGTTCATGCTTTACACGTGTATCTCGCTTCAGGTTCCTCGTGGGTTGTATCCAAGTGTAGACGTTTGACCAGATGAATCAATACGGTAAGTGATGAAACGTTTGAGAATATCTGTTGTTTGTTTACCGAAATGTTACCATGACGCTCGGTGAGTCCTCGGCGCATTGGGAAGGTAACTTTGGTAACGTAGCTATTTCTAATGCAGTGGTACGTCTTCCTTTTCACTGTAATAATTTTGTGCCTTTTTTATTTTATGTGCAAGCTCTGGACTTTGGTTTGAAGGCACTTTTAAATACTCAGAAGGTAGACTGGACTGTGGTAATGTACACTGGCTGATAACATCCAACACACACACACACACGGAAACCTAATAAAAAAAAAATGGCAGGAGAATTAAATAAGAGAAATTTGGAGCCTATGTAGCCCTCGAAACAATGAAATAAAAAAAGCCTCCTCATTTCTTTGGTCATTTTGGATCAGAACATTATTGTCACTACCTGGTCCAGTTCTGCTCACCACGAGAGGAGTTGAGGTACAAGAGAACTAGGAAAGAGGGTCAACGGATGCCTTTATTGGCTGCTCAATAGTATAGTAATTGTCAGTTGCTACGCCGTACTTACATGTAGGTAGGTGTTATAAGTTGTGTTGTGATGTGTGGTAAGGTGGGTAGGTAGGTAGGTGTCACTTGTTTTTTGTTGTAGGTGGGTGAATGTGTTGTGATGTAAGATGGGTAGGTAGGTGTCACTTGTGTTGTAGGTTGGTAGGTGGATGTTGTGATGTGTGGGTAGGTGGGTATAGGTGTCAGTTGTTTTGTGTTGTAGGTAGGTATCAGTTGTGTTATGTAGATAGGCAGATGTCACTTGTGTTGTGTTGTGTGCTAAGGTAGATATATCAGGGTGTGTTGTATCAGTTAAGTTGCAGTTCTTGCTTAGCATATACCTCATAACTTCTCTTGCATAAAATCTATTCATATCCAACATCATAGCCATACTGGAAGAGGCACTAGTGAGAGAAGGAGTGTGTGTGTGAGAGAGTGTGAGAGTGAGTGAGTGTGTGTAGGCTTACCAAGGACGTACTGTACATAACAACTTTCACTTGAGCTCTGGAAGTGAAACAGATAGAACTGGTATTTCTTTCTTATTACCTGAGGCCACCATAACAAAACAAAACATAACAAAGGAACGTCACGATGCACCTCTAATGTTTCGTGTAGCAGCAGATCAGACACACACACACAGACAGACAGACAGACGGTTGTGTTCTTGGTCAACTGTTGGCATGCCGGAAATTAACCATTACTGAGTATACTGGCTCCAATTTACATGTATCAGTATTGAAAGGTATTTATTCCACTCTATATTCTCACTACAAAGTATAGGACAATAACAGCAGGTATCGTGTTAGTCGGTACGTGGTCTGTAGGCTGTAGGCCCCTACTGTTAGGCTATGTATAAAATATTTCCCCTTTTAACTATAGCCTAATGTGTATGTATTGTAGAATTGCAGTTATATGTCCTTTATACCCACTCTTACTTAAAGGATTTCACATCGTTGTAATGAATCACCGAACAAATTGAATGGTGATGTTTATCCTGATGCATAATATGATGTTTGTTTGTTTCTCAGTAGGTTTTTCGATAAGTATAATGAATGAACTGTAAATATCCCTCATGGCACAAACAAATAAGGAAATGAATGATGCTCGTTCCTCGCTTAGTAGTAAATGTGGTTTGGTAAATACCAGGAGGGAGAGACAAGGGCAATCATATTTAATTCACGTCAACGAAGTATTTTACTCTGCAGGTGGCGTAATATGTTGCTTTTCCTCCTTGTTGCGTCCAAAACTTACTAGGAACAGCCGAACAGATGTGTTTTAAACATATATATACTGTATAGATTATATAGGTAACCGTACTGACAACATCCCTCTAGTCAAAAAGGAAGATTTCCCCATCGGTCCCAGTCACTCCCTCTCAATAATTCTTCAACTGTCCCTCCTTTAATACTCTTGTTTTCTTCGTGCTTGCTGTTCCACCTCATTTTTTTACTTATATAGGGTCATCTTTTAATCAAGCAAAGGGAGATTCAGTTCACTAAACGGTAAAACAGCTAGGTTACTAGTGTATATTAAGACGAGAGAAGTATAGCATAATATCAATATGTAGTTCACTAAAAGGTATTACAGGATGCCAGTATAATCCAAGTGAAGAGTAGTAGGTATAGGCTATAGTATAATATTAAGATGTAGTCCACTAAACGCTAAAAATAGACTCCAAGTGTAATTCAAGAAAAGAGAAGTAAACAGTGTAGTATCAAGTGTAAATATAATACAGTGTAGGCTATAATATTATATACTAACCAGCTGCTGGCGTCACCACTCTAAAACCATCCATGCATCTGCTGTCCCACATACCTTGTTTATATTGTGATGGTGATGGTGGTGAGTAGAGGGTCTTGTTGATGCTTAGGACAAGATTAATGTGTTACTACTTCTCCTGACGGGGATGACTGGTTCCTGTATGTGTTTGTGTGTATGATTGTGTGTGTACTCCTTTCTTCACTTCACTGACTGCTGGGTCCTATGTGTGTGTGTGTGTGTGTGTGTACCTTTCTTCACCTCACTGACGGGTTCTTGTGTGTGTGTGTGTGTGTATACCTTTCTTCACTGTAATGGCTATTTTCTTTCTGTCTCTGTACCTTTTTATAACTTCATTGGTTGTTTCCTTTCTGTCTATGTACTAACTTTTATCACTTCACTGAATGGTTCTTATATATATATGTGTGTGTGTGTATGTTTTTCTATTCACTTCAGTAGCTATTTACTTTTTTTCGTCTATCTCTTCACTTCATTGGTTGTTTCCTTTCTGTCTATGTATGTAGGCTACTATTTTTTATCATTTCACTTCACTGTTATCTCATAAATAGTTACCTCAAACCATTATCACATTCATTCGTTATCTTAAATGTCGTATTATTCGGTATTAGTGTAATTATTAATAACTCGTTGGCTTAATCTTCAACAAACCTATTATTGTATTTCTTTTTCTCTGTTTATCTAATCACCTTAATTTGCTGTTTGGTCTTACGTATATCCTGGTTTTTTTTTTTTTATAATTATGTGATATTTTTAGGTTTTATATTATTTATACTTGTATCACTTTACTTTCTAACTATTATTATCTTTTCATTCACTGCATGGGTTAGATTCGAGGAAGAACGTAGATATCACTATATATTTTTTATCATATTTGGGACATCAAGACCAGAGTTGATTCATAATAATAATAATAATAATAATAATAAGCCTTTTCTTTGGATTATATTGTAGTCCCTTTTCTTCCAGTTTTGTTGTTGTTGTTGTTGTTGTTGTTGTTATTAGTTGTGTTTCTTTATCATCACTGGGTTTTATTGTCGTGTGTTATAATATCTAGCAGCTACTTGGAAATTATAATGTTCTGACAGATATATTTTACTCTCTGCTTCAACACTATTATTATTCCACACACCAATCAATACTGCTGTAGTTGTTTGTTAGTTATCTTTGCCGAGAATAATGAACACAATGACAGCGGCTTAATTTTAATGAATATATAATATGTAGAATCAATGAGTCTTTTGTAATTCACTACTAATAATTGTTCCGTGTATAATTATTACGTTCCGTGTATAATTATTAAAACAGAGGGTCAAGTTATATCAGTATTTTAGTTTTTAGATGAATTGGTCCGGTATTCCTTGTAAGGGAGAAATAATTATGTGTTGGTAAATCTGGAGCAACTGATGAATCCCCCCAAACTATTCCATGCAACACAACACCAGTATTTTTGTTCATTTGTTGGTCCGGCCGTTTCCTGGCATACTTTGGAGGAATCAAGGCACTCCAAGGTAACAAAAGTGCTTGAATTACTCCCCTTAATATAAAGTATACGGTGTGTTACAATGTTCCACAGCGAGTAGTTAATAAATAATCAGTCTGAGACCCGAACACCACCATACAGACAATGAAGTCCCACACGGATATCAGACGAATAACTCGGCCTCATGGAAAGAATCAGCCACATCCCACATGAGACTCCAACCTTTTTCTTCTATGTACAGTACAACGTGTATGTCAGATTGTCTACTGTAGTGGCAGCTGTACAGGGACCGGCATCAACTCCAACACCACCTCAATGAATTAATCACTTCACCCGTTGGTTGTATTGTGAGGTCGGCTTAACTGCAACCCAAGGACAGTAGCCTACAATGAATGAATGAATGAATGAATGAATGAATGAATGAATGGAAAGTGAAGATTTACTAGGCCAGTCCCAAACAACATAATTATATAGGTTTACACTCAAGAGTTTGGTGCGACACGTGAAGCTTACGTACATACAAACAATACCGACCCATGCACATGTGATATTTTGTTATTGTTTGTTTTTTCAGCACCGACAACAACGAGGGGCTACTTAATATATCAACATGACACTGTGACCTTACAATTATAACTCCTCCTCGATGTGCACCTTACAGCAATGAATTTAAGAGGACTAGGAATACAGAGGGTGATGTAAGAGGGGTGAGTTTTAAGGGTGTGTGATACAGTGGGGTGAGTATAGGGTAGTGGAATACAGAGGGTGATGTAAGAGGGGTGAGTTTAAGGAGATGTGATAAAGGGGGTGATACAGTTGGGTCAGTTTAAGGGGGAGGGGTGATACAGGGGTGAGTTTAAGGTGTGTGATACAGGGGTGAGTTTAAGGTGTGTGATACAGGAGGTTTATAACAGAAGGAATAAGTGTAAGAGTGTGTGATATATATAGTTGATGACACAGTGGGTGGGTGGTTGAGTTTTAAGAGGTGCAGCCGGTGGTGTGTGTGAGGAAAGTGGAGTATGGTATAGCCTAGAGAGAGAGAGAGAGAGAGAAGGGCCACGACTGTCACCACTGCCCAACGCGCCACACTGACATCAACCAACCAACCGACCAACCACCCTCAGTGCCTCAACTACCCTCGTCATGCCCTGGGTTTGGTTTGGTCGTAGTGGGAGCGGATGGTGGTGACGGACGACCCATGCATGACTGTGTTACTCTCTAGTCATGTGACACTCTGGGTGGTGGTATAGGTAGGTGTAGGTATAGGCAAAGAATATCCCCTGTGGTATTGACGATGGTGTGGTACAGTTGGACACATGAATGGGTGGTATGTACAGCCCAGGTGAAAGATACTTCTCCCATTTGAGTAACCAGTGTCTATTATCAGGTACTTGCTTTTTAGCTCCGGCCTCAGCCGAGAGCTCAAGGTCTTATCGTAATTATTGTTCTTAAAAGGGGTTCAACTCACTCACTCACTCACTCACTCATTTCACTTGAATCATTAAGAGCCGGAGCTTTTGAAGGATTTTCCTTCATGTTCTTGTTTATTACCATCCTCAATACTAGCTGGCTGACTTCTGCCCCTGATGTCTACTATTTGGCACTAAGGAACTTGATATTGGGAGAAGTTTACCATTTTTCACTTGTGCTGTACCACCTATTCATGTGTCCAACTGTACATACAAATACGATGACTCTATAGACATAGCCATCGTATAACCTGTACCACTCTATCGTTTACACCATGGCATCACGAAAAATGTTTATTCTTGTCTATAATTACGACCGTCATCACTTCGTACTCACTCACAGACAAACTCCAACTCCAAAGATCAGAAACAACATTCGATCTTCACCTCTTGATCTATTATATTGTCATGTCTCGCCCCTTCACAATACAGTATAGTTCAGTCGCTAATAAGTATGAGTTTGAAGTGGTATTGTTTTGTAAAGGTTTCTATCCAAGATGCAACTTCTGTATGTACTCGTAATTTGACCCAGCACTTTATCACCAGAACACACACACACACGCACACACACACACACACACACACGCACACACACACACACACACACACACCCTGGCACTACTTACATAATTATATATTCCTGCAAAGAGAGGAATAAAAAGGAACAAACATAACGAATGCTATACAACGATACGTAATATCAAACCAGCAACAGTGAATGTGATGTGATGTGATGTGATGTCATGTTGGCCTATATACTGTAGTGCCTATATGATCAAGTAGTTGTATTTAACTGGAAAAGAACAGTATGTGTGAGTGTGAGTGTGTGTGTGTGTGTGAGTGTGTGTGTGTGTGTGTGTGTGTGTCAACTCCAAGAGGGTGACTAAACTAAAGACTTACAGGGAACTCCGGCCCAGCTGATGACAACAAGTTCACGACCACTATAAAACCCTTCACTTCACTTGACACACACACACACACACACGCAAGTTGTGTATAGTGTAAGTTTCCTAACCTGATTAAACCTAACCTGACCCAACCCAACCAAACATATCCTAACCTAACCTAATCTAACCCAATGCAACCTAACCTAACTTGATCTAACCTAACTTGACCCAACCCAACCCAACATATCCTAACTTAACTTAATCTAACTCTATCCAACCTAACCTAACTTGATCTAACCTAACCTGACCCAACCCAACCAAACATATCCTATAACCTAACTTAATCTAACCCTATCCAACCTAACCTAACTTGATCTAACCTAACCTGAAGCAGACAAGTTGTTTTTAGTAATAATTATTTTTTCCGCGAAGATAATCAACGTCATACCATCATTATTATTATTTTTTTTTAGGATAGTGTAGTTGCCAAAACTCAGTAGGAACTTTATTACTAACTCAGTCCATCAATTGATCGTGTATGAAAATTGGAGGCTTCTAATAAATTCCTCTTAACCATGCCACGAAACAAGCTCCTTTCATATAATATACATATATGTTGTTTCGTGGCAATATTTGAAGGACTCGCCATCCTCCAATTATTTTCTGACTTCATCACAGGGTCAATCAAGATAATAACTGAGGGGGCTAAGTTGACGTAAGGTGTTGGTGTTGTTGTATGATTAATTATATATTGAGTATGATTTTGATTAATTTTGCACGATGTCAAGGAAATTATAAGTATTGGTGCATGCATGGTTATTTGATTGTGTCTGTACAGTACATACATACACACATACATACATACATACATACATACATACATACATACATACATACATACATACATACATACATATCATCACCTGACTATTTAAGTATAATGGGGTTATAATCTGGAGTAATTGATTCCTCCAAATTATTCCAAGCAACTTTATACTGGCCAACCACCATTATTATTGTTATTGTTGCTGTAGTTTGTTGTTGTTCATCTGGTCCTGTTGTTTCCTGGCATACTTTGGAGGAATTAAATGTACCCAAATTATACTACCCCCATTTATGCTTCCTTGTAATGGGGGGGGGTAGTGAGGGTGGTAGTGGTAGTAGTGAGGGTAGGGGTGGTAGTGAGGATAGTAAGGGTAGTAGTAGTAGTGATAGTGGTAGCAGTGAGGGTGGTAGTGAGGGTAGTAGTAGTAGTAGTAGTGGTAGCAGTGAGGGTGGTAGTGAGGATAGTGAGGGTAGTAGTAGTAGTGATAGTGATAGCAGTGAGGGTGGTAGTGAGGGTAGTAGTAGTAGTAGTAGTGGTAGTGGCACTATGAGCTGCTCCCACCATCAATTAGTAGAGTCGGTGGCCGCGGACATGGCTCTCTCTCTCTCTCTCTCTCTCTCTCTCTCTAATTGCTAACTCGTCAAGTTCAATAAATCCTTTAGTCTGTTATAGTAATGAATAACAGACGTCTGGGAATACAAGCATTTATTGGTGGTTTGTTTTCATTGACGGACGGAGTGTTAAATTAGTAGTAGTGGAAATTAAAATAAACAGGGTCTAGAATATATAATAGTTGTTGTTTTTTCATTATTTTTTTTATTTATTTTCATTATTATTTTCATGATTATTATTATTTTTTTTTTTTTCATTTTTTTTTATTATTTTCATTATTATTTTCATTATTATTTTTTTTTCATCATTTTTTCCTTATTTTTCATTATGATGTTGTCAGAATTTTGGAGATGAATGAGTCCTTCCAATATTACCACCAAACACACACACACACACACACAAACACACACATGGTCAGGAGGAATCATTAGAGGCCTCCAATTTTCATACATATTTGATACATATTACTCTTGTATAAACGTTGTGGGGTCCCGGGATAGAGAGGGGGGGGGAGAGGGGGAAGGGAGGGAGAGGGGTAGAGAGGGGATGAAGGGATAGGGAGAGATTGGAAGGGAGGGGATGAAGGGATAGGGAGAGATGGGATGAAGGAATAGGGAGGGAGGGAGGGAGAGGGATAGAGAGGGGATGAAGGGATAGGGAGGGAGGGAGGGAGAGGGGGAAGGGAGGGGATGAAAGGATAGGGAGAGATGGGAAGGGAGGGGATGGAGGAAGAGGGGGAAGGGAGGGGATGAAAGGATAGGGAGAGATGGGAAGGGAGGGGATGGAGAAAGAAGGGGAGAGAGGGAGATGGAGGGTTAGGGAGAGAGGGGGATGGAGGGAGGGAGAAAGGGATAGAGGGGGATGGAGGGTTAGGGAGAGAGGGGGATGGAGGGTTAGGGAGAGAGGGTAGCAGAGGGAGGGGGAGCAATGATCCCTCACTGCTCAGGATGCGGGCTGTACAGTTGGACACACAAATCAGTGGTATACGGAGGCTACAAGAGAGAGAGAGAGAGAGAGAGAGAGAGAGAGAGAGAAAAAAAATGAGAGAGAGAGAGAGATAACGTGAGTAAATGCAATGTAGTAATATGTCCAAGGTTCTCTACACAAGTCAGAGAGATAAATAACTTAATTAATTTCACGTAATAATGACAAATTTAGCAAGTACGAGCTAAGATAATGATAGATTTAGCAAGTATAACCCAAGATAATGATAGATAATGATAGATATGGAGAGATAATGAAAGTATATTGTGACTATAGTTTGTACATACATACACAGCCTTCCTCTACCCTCCCCTTACACACACACACACACACATACCCACACACATACCCTCTGCTTGCCCCCCCCCCCACACACACACTATCCTCTACTTGGCCCCATACACACACACACACACACGGTAAGTTACAGAATGGTGTGTGTGTGTGTGTGTATGTATGTATGTATGAATGTGTGTGTGTGTGTGTATGTATGTGTGAATGTGTGTGTATGTGTGTATGTATGTATGTATGTGTGTGTATGTATGTATGAATGTGTGTGTATGTGTGTATGTATGTATGAATGTGTGTGTGTGTGTGTGTATGTATGTATGAATGTGTGTGTGTGTGTGTGTAACTAGGGCGTGATATTTAAAGACTTTAGATACGAACCTTGATACACAAGCTACTGAGTTGATCTTGTTGTTGTTATTGTTGTTATTGCTGATCTGGCAACACTGGCCATCCTTTTCTCTCGTCTTGTTTTGATTCTCTCTCTCCTTCTCTTTTCCCTCTTTCTCTCCATTTTTATATAATTATCTTCCCTAAATCTCTTTGGTTTTTATTATCCCTTTTCTCTCTTTCCTTTTCTCTTCCCTTATTCTCTCTCTTTTTCTCTTCCCTTATTTTCTCTGTTTCTCTTTTCCCTCTTTCTTTTCCATTTTTATATAATTATCTTTCCTCCTTCTCTCTGTTTTTCACTTCCCTTCTCTCTCCTTCTCTCTTCCCTTCTTCTATCTGATTTTCACTTCCCTTATTCTCTCCACTTCTTTCCTCCCTCCTTCTCTTCATGTCTCTCGATCCTCTTCCTTCTCTCTGTTTCCCTCCTTCCCTCCATATTCTCTCCACCCTCAATATCTCCCCTCTCTCTCTCTCTCTCTCTCTCTCTCTCTCTCTCTCTCTCTCTCTCTCTCTCTCTCTTGTGCTTACTCCAAACGATATATATATACTACGAAAAAAAATCCCCTATTATATATTATATTATCATTATTATTATTATTATTATTATTATTATTATATAATATCATTGAAGGCATTTGTTTGTTTTCCAATTTACCAACAAGAACATCGATCAGTGTATCATCTTCTCTTCAATTTAATATGAACTAGAGGTAAATATTTTAATATCATATAATAGTTTGTGTGCATGGGAGAAAGTTTGTATCACACGTATTTATTTTCCTTTGGCTTATATACGACTGGATGGAGCACTTATATTCCCAAGGTAAACCACTACTACTACATATCATACACTTCTCACTCACTCACACACTCACTCACACACTCAGTCACTCACACACTCACACACACACTCACTCACTCACTCACTCTCACTCATACACACTCGTTTTTTAATAATTAGTTTTTTTGTTTTGTTTTTAATAATATATATATATATATATATATTTTAATATATATATATTTTTTTATTATTAACTTTTTTTTATTTATTATTTTTTTTATTTTATTTATCAATTTTTGTTTCCTTCGCCGCCGCCGTCGCTGTCGCCACCACCGCCGCCCCGCCGCCGCCTTTTAATAATATATATTTTTTTTAATATTTTTTTTTATTAATTATTTTTTTTGTAATAATTAACATTTTTTTTTATAATTTTTTTTATTTATCATTTATTTTTATTTAATTAATTCTTTTTTTTTTTCGTCGTCGCCGCCGCCGCCGCCGCCTCGCCGCCGCCGTTAAGGTATTTGATCAGTTCTCGTCACTGAAACCAAGCGCTCCCAAGACGGTTTTGGTACCCTAATCCTCCGCTTGGACGACCAGATGACGTCTTATGTTTGCTCTTCTGTTGCTGGTCTTGTGTTTCCTGGCATAGTTTGGAGGAATCAATTAATAAGGCACTCCCAATGTACCAAAAACAAAACAAAAAAGCGTCAAGGAATATGCTCTCAAAATGCTCATATATACTGTACTATAGGTATAGAGAATGTGGTCATAAAATGCTCTTAATAAATACTGTACTAATTAAAAGAAATATGCTCATAAAATGCTCTTAATACTGTACTAAGTAAAGGAATATGCTCGTAAAATGCTCTTAATTAATATTGTACTAGCTAAAATAATGCTGTATTATAGGTAAAAAAATGTGGTTCGTAAAATCTCATTGTGTCTGTATTGCTTATATATATTTTTATATTTATTTGAGGAATGACCAATTTGACAGTGGAGGAATTCAAACCTACGTCAAGAGGGTTCAATTCATCTGTCACGTGTCATTATTCTTTTGTCCTTTCTTTCACTCCAACATTTTTCTTTTTATTTCCTTCGTGTTTACTGTCCCACCTAGCTCTCTCTGTCACCTTCTATTTCCTTCGTGTTTACTGTCCCACCTCTCTGTCACCTTCTATTTCCTTCGTGTTTACTGTCCCACCTAGCTCTCTGTCACCTTCTATTTCCTTCGTGTTTACTGTCCCACCTAGCTCTCTGTCACCTTCTATTTCCTTCGTGTTTACTTTAATGTCCCACCTCTCTGTCATCTTCTATTTCCTTCGTGTTTACTGTCCCACCTCTCTGTCATCTTCTATTTCCATCGTGTTTACTGTCCCACCTCTCTGTCACCTTCTATTTCCTTCGTGTTAACTGTCCCACCTCTCTACATGTTGTGATGTTGATGATTCTGTGTGTGTGTGTGTGTGTGTTATGAGTATGTGGAACAGTGGTCTCATGGTGATGATTCTGTGTGTGTGTGTGCTAATAATTTAAACAGTGAGTGTTTATGTGCGTATGTGTGTGCTAATTATATACAATATGTGTGTGTGTGTGTGCTAATTATATACAATGTGTGTGTGTGTGTGTGTGTGTGCGTATGTGTGTACTAATACTATATACAGTGTGTAGGTGTGGGTGTGTGTGTGGCGCAGTTAGATGTCCTATTGTTTTCCCTTGCATTGGTGAGCATAGAGAAAAAGAAGAAGAAGAAGAAGAGGAGGAGGAGGAGGAGGGGTAGTAAGCACACACACACACACACACACCAGCTGACACCATAGTTTAGCCCATCAAGCACTTGCTCTCGCTCCTTCCTGCCTCACACACACACACACACACACACCTCAATATCTAGGTACGGTACTCTGGTCATGTTATGTGTGTGTGTGTGTGTGTGTGTGTGTATGTGTACAGCTAACCCACCCACACACTACTCTGGACATGGAAGTTATAGTACGTATGTATATATGTATGTATGTACAGTCGTTTAAATAAGTTGCTATACACACATATAGATAAACACAGATAAATTGTTATTATATATATATATATATGTAAGTAAGGTGGTATTTTTTTTTTTTTTTTTTTGTACATTAGAGTGCCTTGATTCCTCCAAAGTATATAATTATGCTAGGAAACACAGGAGGACCAGTAGAAGAGCAAAAGTTGATAATGGTGTTCTTTTTGTTGCTTGGTTAAGGATATATCAGTTTCTCCAGATTTACCAACACAACATTTCCCCGTATGAGTCATTATTATTGTGTGTGTGTGTGAGAGAGAGAGAGAGAGAGAGAGAGAGAGAGAGAGAGAGAGAGTATGTGTATGTGTGTGTATGAGAGAGAGACAGAATGAATGTATGTCTGTGTATGTATGTGTGTGTGTGTGTATGAGAGAGAGTGAATGAATGTATGTGTATGTATGTGTGTGAGAGTGTGTATATGAAAGAGATCGAGAGAGTGAATGTATGTACACACTTATATGTGTGTGAGAGAGAGAGAGAGAGTATGTGTGTGAGGTGTGTGAGAGAGTATGTGTGAGAGAGAGAGTGTGTGTGTGGTGGAGTGAGATGGTCACAGGTGGTGTAAGGCATCCCACTGAAGGTCATACTGCAGGGTGGTGGTGATGGGAACAAGGAGTGGGGGAGTGACGGTGGTGGAGCTTGGGAGGTACAGTGAGGGAGTGGTGGTGGGAATAAGGAGTGAGGGAGGGAATGGGGGAGTGATGGTGGTGGTGGAGCTTGAGGGAGTGAGTGAGTGGTGGTGGGAATAAGGAGGGAGGGAGGGAGTGAGTGGTGGTGGAAAAAAAGAGTGAGGGAGAGAGTGAGTTAGGGAGTGAGGATCTAGGCCTACGTATAATAGTTATAGGGATATACCATGGAGCTATACATGGGATATACAATATGAGGGAGTTAGTGAGGGATAGTGGAGGTGTGGCAGGTAATAAAATGAGGGAGGGAAGGAGTGGGTGATGGTGGTGATAGGGAGGTACAATGAGGGAGTGAGGGAGTAGTGGTGGTGGGAATAAGGATCAGTGGGGGAGGGAGGGAGGGAAGGAATGGGTGATGGTGGGTGGGTCAGGGAGAGAGGTATAAAGGGCAAGTGAGGTCTCAGCTGATCCCCTCCAAATATACCACAAATATTCAAACAACATATCGCCTAGTATAGTAACATTGAAAGCGTCTGTTTTTCTGGTATAGTTATGGGGATATTATACTTTTGCTACATTAGAGTGCCTTTAATTCCTCCAAAATATGTCAAGAAACAGGTATGTAGGACCAGCAGATGAACAAAAATAAATAATGTCGGGTGGTCTGTTGCTTGGAATAGTTTGGACGAATCAGTTGTTCCATATTTTACCAACGAGCGCACCGTGAGTTTTTTTTCTGGACGACAGCCCATCTATAAATAAAGCCTTATGATCCATTGGTCCGAAATGTGTGTTTGTGTGTGTGGGGGGGGGGGGGTCTGGTCATGGCTTGGGTGGGCTGTCGTTCATTAATCAGAAACCTCAAACCTCCTCCATCAGGCAGCAGATCTCGGGCAGTGGACTTATAGAGATTTTGTTGTGCGACTGTACAGCTTCCACGTGGACCAATACAGATTATTATTATTGCAACACGTTTATTACATCATCTACTGTCCTATACCACCAACAGAACACACATACCTACACTGAACAGATCTGACAGTAGTGACCACCTTCGAAGTGTTGCTCATAATTTTGCAACCTTTGATTTTCAGGGAAGAACTTGTGAACAATAATAATTACTTCATGCTCCATTTGTTTCCAGTTCTCTAACAGGTACGAATAATTGGTGTGTGTTGGTTTATTTATTTGTATACTGTGTGTGTGTGTATGTTCCTTTCTAGTTTGCTGCATAATAAAAAAAACCCACGTGCACAGCATCCAATAAGTTGCCTTTATAAAATGCACAGTATTACGGTTACCCCTAAAATCCAGCAGCATTCTCTGATAGTGGAAGGGGATACTCGTATATCTCCGTACTTTTTGCCATTAAATTTTGTCAGCCTTATTAATAAACAACCAAAAGATATACCATTTTTATCGTGAGTGTGTAAAATGAACAGAAGGAGACGATAATTCTATTCATCTATTCATATTGAAGATGTACTATTATTATTTTTTAATATTTCGTCACCCTTCGGTATTGAGGATCTAATAAAGCTTCGTGAATCTATAATATCTTAGTAAGGGCCAGTAGTGCCATAAATGTAACAGTCCATAAGTTGTAAAGACAGAAACTTATTTTATTCTCCATGTACACGAAATACGTTCTAATTTTTTTTTGTACGTCCCTTTAGAAATTATGTACGATAACTTCAATACATCACTGACATGATACACCATATTGGTTCTAAATATATGAATGATAATTTTAACTCATTTTGAAATAATTAGTGAAATGATAAGAAAATTTTACTTTCCATCTTGGGGATTTAAAAAGATATATATAAATAAAAATGGTATCTAGCAACTAATAAGGTGAGCAACAACAACAAGATTTGAGGAGCGGAGTAACACCACTTTCACAAGACATTGGATATCTACCAACATTATTTCATATATATCACCTCATAATACCATAGACATGCATATAAAATAGTAAAATATTCATCATCCTGTATTACCCAGTAGGAATATGTAGAGTACAGGGCTTTTTTAGGGGTGTAGGGAAGGAAAAAGTGGATGAACTAGTTTGTGTAGCGGATGAATGGAGGTGCATCAGAACCCGAGGTTATATATAAGGGGGTGGTCGGCCATTTTCTGCACCCCTATTACATTTAACGTAGGGTCTGTTCACGCGTGGTTGTGTGTCGCTATTTAGTATCACACACCATCATCTTTGTCAAAAAAACTTAAAAAATCCAAAAAAATAATAAAATAACAAAAAACCCATAAAAATTGCAAACGGTTGTAGGAACAGAAGTGAAAAAGAAACAAAATATTGTGTGTTTGTGTGTGTGACGTTGGTGAGTAACTAGACATTTATTATTATTATTATTTATTATTTATTAAAACCATGATATTATTCCACTGCATTATCATATACTATTGATCGATATTTAAGGGTGATAATTACTGTCTAAGGGTGAAAAAGGGGTATTTTAAGGGTACCATATGGAGTCCATTAATGGAGGGGGGGGGTGTCATGGCTGCCTCGTGTGTGTCTGTGTGTGTGTGTATTATATTACTTTAAAAATATATTACATGGTGGATTTACAGGTGGTTTTCTCTCAACTCTGGGGTGGTTTAATATCTGCCTCGTGGTGGGTGTATATATGTATGTCATGTGAATTAATTAGGGTTGTCTTGTATTAAATGTATGTAGGCCACCGGGAACTTTTTTAAAAACTCGTGATGTACAGTAAACTTTCATTTTCTATTTTTATGTGTATGTATATATGTTACTTCTATTTCCTCCTTCATGGTGCTTGCTTGCTTGCTGTTCCATTTCGTGAGGAATTTACTTAAATCTGGTGTTTCTGTGTGTGTGTATTTAATGTAGGGCAGTAAACCGACGAGAACTTTTTTTTTTTTACTCGTGATGTTCATAAACTTTCATTTTCTATTTGACTTTAGTGTGTGTGCGTGTGGGTTAGTTTTATTTCCCTCATGGTGCTTGCTGTTCCACCTCTCATAAATTAAGGTCGTCTGTGTATTTAATGTAACTTAACTTAGGCGACCGGGAACTTTATAAAAACTCGTGATGTACAGTAACTTTCATTTTCTATTTTGTGTTGCTTCTATTTCCTTCTTGGTGCTTGCTGTTCCACCTCGGAAATTACTTACACGTGGTTCTGTGTGTATTTAATGTAGGCTACTGTGAATTTTTTTACTCGAGATTTATCCTACAGTAACTTTCATTTTCTAGTTAGTATTGTGGGTTCTATTTCCTTCATGGTGCTTGCTGTTCCACCTCTCATATGAATTAGTTAACGTGTGTGTTTAATGTAACGTAAGCCAACCGAGGACTTTTTTTTAAATTGTGATGTACAGAAACTTAAATATTCTATTTAGTGTGTGTGTGTTACTTCTATTTCTTTATGGTGCTTGCTGTTCCACATCTTGTATGAATTTCTTGCATGTGGTTATGCGTGTATGTCATGTAGGCCACCGGGAACTTCTTCAAAACTGGTGATTTAACCTACAGTAAATTTCACTGGGCTGCTCGGCCAGACAGCTTGAGGAGCTTCAACAATAGTAAATTTTATTTTCCAGTACTATCTGTGAGTTTCAACTGGGAATTTGTGGTTTATATATTTACCTCATGTTTCAATTGGGATTTTGTGGTTCATTTACTTATGCTTTGTAATTGGTCATATCCATAAAATTCAATCAGTTCCTGGTAAAATGGCAGATTGCTCAGATGAGTGTATTCATTGCCTTGAGCCTGTATGAGTAAGGCAAGAAGGTTTGCAGTGTGACAGGTGGCAGGTGACACCACACAAAATGTTATACTGGCATTTCTCCTGCTAATTATATACTGGACAGCTGTGATATCTGGTATTTCCATTGATTGGATCTGATTTTTACCCTTCACTAATGAACCAGTGAAATGAGTCTTCAGTTTAAAGTTTTTATTCCATATCTATATTCAGTTCATGAATATAATAAACTTACACACAGCCTTTCTTTTTGAATTCTCTATTTACTGTACCACTCGATAAAACCCCAATGGAACGTGTAATCAAGATTGGGGGAAGTGACGTGCAACAAGACGTAAATGAACCACCAGTAACCTTGGGGGGGAAATTTCTCTATAATGTGGACGAATTAACTGCATAGTGTGGGCGAATTGACTTCATAGTGTGGGTGAATTGACCTGTGGTGAAATGGCATGTGGGTGAAATGACCGGATACCGGTACCATATGAATTACTTATTTGTGATTAGCTGTGTGTATTTAATGTAGGCTACCGTGAACTTTTTAAAGACTTGTCATGTACAGTAACTTTCATTTTCTATTTAGTGTGTGTATGGGTTACTTCTATTTCCGGTAAAAGTACAGAAGTACTGAGTTCACTATATTGTATAATTTAGTATCATAACCCACTATTTTGGACCATTCTAAGACGCTTCATCTCAAGAAATGTGCCCTGTTTTCACCCCTAATACAAATGATTAATTTGGACATTAGTCTAACCTAGACCACAGTAGACTACTGGGACCTAACCTGGTCAAACTACCAGGATATAACTGGTGTAAACTACTGTATCATAAAGTGACCGGGGCAAATTCCCAGGACCTAGCCGTATGTGGTAACACTTCGTGGCCCAAGCCAATAGTTTAGGGAGTAGCCCGTCTCCCCACCCGAAACCCTCGTTATCTAACTTTTTGAGAATGTGGATTATCACTATAAGCAACAGAAATAACGATAGGAAGTATATTATATAGGCAGAACCATAGTGAAATGCGTGTTAACCCCCACCCAATACCCCGCATTCCCACGGCTCTCCCCCATGTTTGTATTGGGTTGAAAACTGGGCATCTGAGAGAAATACCATAGATGAAAATGGCTTAGAATGGTCCAATATAGAGGGTCATAATATTAAAATATACAATATAGAAAATTTGGTACTTCTGTACTAATATCCTATTTCCTTCATGGTGCTTGCTGTTTCACCTCTCATCACCTTTTACTGCATTCTACATTGTCTCATGCCCAGGGCAGTCTAGTATAAGAATATAGGAAACTGCAGAGAGTTTATAATTTACTCTTATTTTCATAATTCTTGCTCACCCACCTCTTTATTGCATTTTACTGCTTTCTACATTATCTCCAGGTCCAGAATGGTTCTAATTCATCCTCAAATCAATGCAGGGAGTGAGAAATTTCCTGTTTTATTCGTGCTTACAGTCCCACCTCGCTATCACAGTCCTTTTACTATGTTATTCATTACTATTTTCCAGGTGCATGGCGGTCTTATTTCATCCTTAAATCAATTTATAGGGAGTGGGGATTTGCTTGTGTAAGATGTATTATTAGCTGATGGATGGATTTTTCACATTTGTAACCAACTCTGAAAAACATAGCAGGAATAACATCGGCTTCATTTGTGTATGATGTTATTTTAGGTAAATGATTTCCATTTCTGTATATGAAAATTTTGTATGTTAGGAAAGTATTTGAGTCTTGTGATCTATACTAAGCAACCCAAGGGCTCATGAGTTTTTTCAGGACTCATAGTACTGTACTGTACTACAATCAAAATTATTTTTTGACGCATGTTCATTTTAGGGCACTATGGGGGGATAGTTGCTAATTATAAGGAAATGTACAGTGTGCAATGAATAGTTCACTTAGCTAATCTTCTTAAGTTGTAAGCCATCATACGGTTACAGATTATTTTGAATAGTAGTTGTGCAAAGTCCATATGTACCCCTTGATTGTCCTTATTGCAAATTAGTTACTTCTAGAGTTATTTCCAGTGCAGGATACAGATGGATTCTATATTGGACTCTCATGACCGCTGTCATCTTACAATAATTCTAGACCTTTCCAGTATTTACATAGGGTCGATTCCACAGTCGCTCGTAGTGGTTGTAAGCACGCAAACTAAATCTATTTAACCGTGTAAATGACTTATGGCTGAATTATTTAATGAATTTGGCAAGTACACTATGCAGTGATCATTATCTAACCATTTGATAAATTTTGTGAAGCTTGCGGATACTCGGCTTTTGGAAAATAATGAAGCCTTACATGTGTGATTGGTTAGGAAGCTAACGTACGAATTAGACTGGAATCTACCCATATTTGATCAGATAATGATACATCAGGAATTATCATGCTGCTTTTCACAGAGGTAGAAACATGTTAATTTGGGGGGGGTTATAGTCTAGTTTACATATGCTTGTATTTTTATAATTATAAACTAAATATTTGATTTTTTTCCAATTTATCTGAACTTCATTACTTTTCAGGTGTGACTTGGCAGCAAAATGAATCCTAGTGGCCCCAGTTATCCTCTTGCTTCACTCTATGTGGGTGATCTCCATGCCGACTGCACAGAAGCTATGCTCTTCGAAAAGGTATAAAGATATGGAGTTTTATTTGGTTTTATATGATATACTGTATGCCAAATAAATACATTTTATTTGCATGAAATGTGCAAAATAATTATTCACATCATCTTTTACAGTAATCAAATGTGCAAGTCATTGTATCACTAAAGAAGTTCTGTCGTATGATGAAACGAGTGTTTTGTGCTTGATATTGTTATAATTTTGTTCATATAATATATATTTTAACTGTCCTGTATATAGATGAATTTAGCCTAAATGATTGACACTGTCACTTTTCAGTTTTCTTCGGCCGGACCTGTCTTATCAATCAGAGTATGCAGAGATATGATCACCCGCCGCTCTTTGGGCTATGCATACGTTAACTTCCAGCAGCCTGCTGATGCAGAGCGAGCCCTCGATACAATGAACTTTGATGTAATGAAAGGCAGACCTATCCGCATCATGTGGTCTCAACGCGATCCTTCACTTCGCAAGTCAGGTGTGGGCAATGTCTTTATCAAGAACTTAGACAAGTCCATTGACAACAAGGCGATGTATGATACTTTTTCAGCCTTTGGAAACATCTTGAGTTGTAAGGTATGTTCAGGGTATAGTATTATGTACATTGAAGTGATTTTTCATGTATACTTTTCTGTCAATTGGGGGATATATTTTCCACTATTGCCACCCCCTTTTTACCCCAATAATCTTTAGGGAAAAGAATGGGATGTTGGAGTTTTGGGTGGCATAAAGACATATTTTGCTTTGATTTTGAATTAGGAATTCCTTTTTTGGCTGACCTAACCTGGACCCTCGGTTAGAGGGTAAATTTACGGCCCATTATTATTGTGACCTTGCCAAACTGACTTCTTTTATGGGAAAACTTATCTTGAGAGTTGGGAGGCCCAGCTGCATCAGCATGTGAAATCTTACTTTAACCGTTTACCCATCTTGCAGTTGAACCAGTGATTACTTTGTCATCTTTTGTGGTTCATAAGGATGTTTTGTCCTGGACAAAAATATAAAACCTGGTGTGGTCATGGATGCCGTCGCTCTTAAGCATTTGCTTTTCACACCAATGAAGTCAACAATTGTTTAATTTTCAAGGAGTTTTGGAAACTTGTTCAGAGCAATTCCAAATACAGTTTTTAGTCAAGTGTTACAAGGAATGATCCTTGGATATTGGGTGTCATCTTAGGGCTATATAACTACTGCCATTATTCATAGTTTTTAATCCATTTAATAAAAAAGTACTAACCAGAAATAAAAAAACCAGTGCTGTGATTTTGGGAAATAATACCACTATAATCCTGCCACTGACATTTGGCGTGCAGTTGCATGTATATGAGAGTACTTTGTATGGAATGGGTATAAAGCTTAGTATAATCTGAGGTGACCTGAACACATAATGTAATATTGGGAGAGAAAAAGAGGTGTAATGGGGCTGGTGTTTGAGGGCAAACAAGTCAGGAGGGTTAACAAAATGGAATATGTGAAGATTAGTGTGATATGGAAGGGCTTTTCTCCCATGAGGTGTGAATGTTTTTTTTCCCTACCTTTTAGTTCCCAGAAGCAATACATTAGGGTAATAGATAGCAGAGATACATGATTTTCTCATTAAATTTATAAATAATATAACTTATATTTTGTGTAATGTAGTGTAATGAACTTCTATTTTTTTAATGCATGCAACCAACCAGTTATTGAAACCAGTTTTTTTTCACCTTGCAGGTTGCCACAGATGAGACTGGAAATTCTAAAGGTTATGGTTTTGTACATTTTGAGACAGAAGAAGCTGCGAGAAGTGCCATCCAGAAAGTAAATGGTATGTTGCTGAATGGAAAGAAAGTATATGTAGGCAAGTTCATTCCCAGAGCAGAACGAGAAAAGGAGCTCGGAGAGAAAGCAAAACGCTTTACCAATGTTTATGTTAAGAACTTTGGAGACGACTTGGACGATGAGAAGCTTTACGAAGTCTTCTCTGCCTTCGGCAAAATCACTAGCCACAGAGTTATGTGTAATGAGGATGGGAAGTCAAAAGGATTTGGTTTTGTTGCATTTGAAGAGCCTGAAGCAGCTGAGAAGGCCTGTGATGAATTAAATGGTAAGGAAATGAATGGGAAACAGATATACGTTGGAAGAGCCCAGAAGAGAGGAGAACGTCAAGCAGAACTTAAGAAGAAGTTTGAAATGATGAAGATTGAGCGTATGAATAGGTATCAAGGTGTCAATCTTTATATCAAAAATCTTGATGACACTATTGATGATGAACGGCTCAGGAAAGAGTTCTCAAACTATGGAACCATAACCAGTGCCAAGGTTATGACTGAAGATGGAAGGTCCAAGGGCTTCGGATTTGTATGTTTCTCAACACCTGAAGAGGCAACCCGTGCTGTAACAGAGATGAATGGCCGTATCTTGGTCAGCAAACCCCTCTATGTTGCACTAGCTCAGCGCCGTGAAGATCGTAAGGCTCACCTTGCCTCTCAGTACATGCAAAGAGTTGCTGGAATGCGTATGCAACAGATGGGACAGATGTTCCAGCCCGGTGGCACAAGTTACTTCATGCCAACAATGCCACAGGCTCAACGCTTCTATGCACCAAACATGGCACAGATCAGGGCTGCCACACCCCGTTGGCCTGCACAGCCAGCTGCACAGGTGCGAGCTGGAGCCCAAGCAACCACAGCCTTTCCCATGCAGGCTGCACCATTCAGGTCTGCCCCACGCCAAGCACAACCAGGTCCCCGCAATGTCCGTCCGATGGCTGCTGCAGCTGCCCAGCAACAGCAAATTCCAAACTTGCTGCAAGCAGCTAGACCAGTTGCACCAACTGCTGGTGTACCACCACCAACTGCACTTGCCAATGCTGCTAGAGCTTCGAACTACAAGTACACCAACAACATGCGTAATCCTCCTGCTGTGTCTGGTGGTGGTCCAGCTGCTGCTGCTGCTGTTGCTCCTGTTGCCCAGCCTGCTGTTCACATTCAAGGGCAAGAACCACTCACCCCATCCATGCTGGCCTCCGCTATGCCACAAGAGCAGAAACAGATGCTGGGAGAGAGGCTGTTCCCTCTCATCCGTGAGATTTATCCTGAACTTGCTGGCAAGATCACTGGCATGTTGCTCGAGATCGATAACTCTGATCTGCTTCACATGCTTGAGGATCGCAATTCCTTGAAGGCAAAGGTGGAGGAGGCAGTGGCAGTACTCCAGGCTCACCAGGCTAAGCAACAGGTAGTAGCTGTGGCTGTGGCCCAGAAGAAGGACGACATGTAAAGTGATGTTTCTTGAGCAGTTTTTCCATCTCAAGTTTTATCATTGCAGCACTTTTGCTTGATTTATTTTTTTTCCTTTGTGCCCTATCATTGGAGTATCAATTTTATTATATGATTTTCAAGTCTTGAAAGGTCCGTTGTTATTGACCATTATTTTATTTGCACGCTGTTTGGACTCCAATAGATGAGGCATAATTTAGGTTCGACCACAACCACGTGAACAGTCTGTCAAGTAGGTGTCATATCAAAAAAAAATCTAAAAAAATAGTAAAATAAATAAAAAAACCTTAAGACAAGTAACTCTTAACTGCAGCTGCTTATAATGTAACCTTTATGTTCATTATAATGCAACCTCAAGGCAAGTCAGAACATAGTCAACAAAGTTTTATCAATACAGAAGGAATCCCTGTTTTAGTTGAGGTTCAGACCTGCCGTTTTTTTAAATAAGGTAAAATATAAATACAAATGGTATATTACAAAAAATTAATCTTTTATAAAAACTGAAAATGCCTAACCAACAGGCGAAAAATCTTATAACAGTTCCATCAGTAAAATGCTAAAAAAAGGTGTAACAGTGTGCTATGGATGAGACTTTAAATGGATATTGGCAAAAATAAACTTCTGTTTCTATAACCTAATGTGTGAATTATTTTCCTTTTAGCTACTCCTTTTTATAATTTTGTGGTCTCTTGGGCTCCTTGGACAAAACTAACCCTGAAAAAGCGAGTGAACATGCATGTTTCGGAGGCAGAGGGTATTTTCATCCTTAACATACAAGTATTTTGGGCCAACGGTATCTTGGCATGCTCATGTAGCAAGCAAAAAATCCTGATTTGGATTCCAGAGTTAGTGGAATTGTTTGACAATATTCTCAGCCCTCCTATGTCCCTGTTAACATGTAAAGCCCCTTTCCACAAAAGAAGCAGAAATGCAGTGGTTACGGACAACTCGGTGAAATTCTCTCTACTTTTACCTGTGTTTCCAGATCAAACGGTCCCTGGCAGCCATTGGACACTTATGCCCGCCACCTACTCACAAAATTGGTAACTGTTTGCCCGCCATCTTTTGCTTCGTTTGGAAGGGGCTTTATTAGGTACCTGGTTGTAAGAGCGAGGATGGCAACCTTGTAGGGTGGGTGATATGTTAAAGTAACATGATTGACTACCTTTAATGACATACATTTGAGTTGATGGGCATAAAGCCCAAATTCATCTTTGTGCAAGTCCAACACATTTGCTTCCACTTTTTCAGAGTTTCCTTTATCCAAAGAGCCCATAAGTGTAGCATTACTTTAGAACACTAGTCTCTTGTCCTTTGCACACCTACACTTCCTGTCTCATTCCCATCTTCCACCACACTTTCAGCATTTCCTCAATCCTCATGCCATCTCTACTTACAACCCAACCATTTTCATATTTTAGTGCCAAGTGAGTTTGCTGGTACTATACTGTATAATATAGTATTTGGTGAATTTTTGTGAAGGGTGATTTTTATTTCTGCAGTGCCCATAATTCTTGGGTGAGTTTCTTACTACAACAGACGAAAATTGGTTGCTTGTCATGCATGATTGACATTATGAACTACTGTACTAACGTTACTGAAAATTATTAAAGCCTGGTAAGTAGGGGTCATCAGTAATCTGATTACCAATAACAAAAAGTATTACAAAGGTAGAATTGAAGGCATAGTGTGTGCCAGGGTCTTATATAATCACAAAACATGATGAGGTGGCGCCGTTGTAAAAGCGACCACGGTCCTTAGAGAAAGTAACTTTCCACTGCTCCCAGTGTTGCCAATCATGTATTATTTTCCCCAGATTTAGAAACAAGTAGCTAATAGGGTAAATTGCTCTTGAAATTGGCGAAAGTGGGTCAGGAATATGTGTATAGTATGTAAAGCAACTTAAACAGATAATAACAAAATCGACTATATATAAACATATACAGTATACAAGTAATGGCTGACATAATGCGAATATAGGAAATGAGAACATATTAAATACTTCGAGAGGGACTTCTAGGGAATTTTTGTTTGGCGATATAGGAATTTTTGAGTACACGGCCCGGGTTGGCAACACTGACTACAGTCACTGCACCTTGGCCTGACAATAACAATCACCTGTTACGTCAGAATTTCTTGAACTTCTTCTTATATCACAGTGACAGACACTTGGGTAGATAAATGTCACAGCTTATGGACTATAGTACAGTACGTAAGGGACATCATTATTGGTGGTATGTATTGTTTGTTGTCAGTATGTTAGTTAGGTTATATAATGTTAGATAAATTAATTGGTTAGTAACGAGTTATTTGTATTATTATAAAGTTGTGTATTTTATAATGGTCTTGAAATTAAGTCATAGTAATGGTATTTATATATTTATTTTGAAATTAGCCTGTTTTACCTAACCTAGACCACAGCAGACTACCTAGACCTAACCTGGGTAAACTACAGGGAACTAACCGTGGTAAGGTACCAGGACCTGACCAGGGCAAAATACTGGCACCTAGCCGGATCTGGCAACACTGCAATAGTCTAGATAAATACCTCAGTAACTTACCCATTTGTGTTTTTGCATAAAGATACATTTTAGAGATTGAGACATCTATTATTCGTATTTTCTGCAAGATTTTTGTTTTCCAAGTAAGGTTATTATGGAGCAACCAAAATATGCCATAATATTAAGTATAGATAGGCTAAGACCCCATCAGAACAACCAAGGCCCAATATGACCATTACCTTTCTCTAGGACTTTTAACAGTTCAACCAAGCAGTCTTTGGGGGGTATTATTAAGCTTCCACTTCGAGGGAAAGGCATTTCATCGTTAAATTTACATTGCAAAAAAATAGGAACTGAGCGACGAAGAGATCGAACTTTTCCTCGAAGAAGTACTTATAACTGGGACAGGAAAATTGGACTGACAATGCTGACGGTACCAGTTATAAGTGCTGACAATTGCACATTGTTAATAATATCAATCTCAGGAACATTAACATTAATATTAACAATCCCCAGAAAACAAATGTGGTCAATTTGTTCCTGTTTTAAGGCGAGATTTTGATGTTGGTATATTAGAGGGCTACTGATTTCTCCAAGCAATATATATTGTACCAGGAAACAGACAACTTCAGTATTGTAGATGGGGGTGTCTGTTTCTTGGTATATATACTGTAGTTTGGAGGAATCAGTAGCCCTCCAGTTCATCAACAAGAAAATCTCTCCTTAATTAATTAACAGAATGATGAGAGTGGTTGGTGTGATTGGGGCCGGTGCAGCGGGGTTGTGTGCAGCTCGTCATGCCTTAGCCAGCACCGGCCTATCCCCTGTGGTGTGGGAAAAGTCATCACAAGTTGGAGGCACCTGGGTCTACACACCTCACACGGGCAAGGATCAGGATGGCTTGCCTATTCACTCAAGCATGTATCAAAGTTTAAAGTAAGTTCAACTTGACCCAAAGTAATGCAATAGGGACTGTTGGTGGAAAATTGTACTAGTGAACAGTGTAACATTGAAATAATGCCTCTACTGTACTTGAAATTTATCATCTATTCAATATCGTATAGTTTGAATCGGTTTTGTATTTCATTATTTATTTTTTTAACCAGTATTTTCTCATTGTGTAGCTGTTCATAAAATGTATTGTACTGATATGTGTGAATAATTGTATTTCTAGGACAAACCTACCCAAAGAAGTAATGGGATTTCCTGATTTTCCATTTTCATCGGATAAAGAGGAATCATTTATTCATCACAGTGATGTTCTTAAGTACCTGAAAAGTTATACTGACAACTTCAACCTGAACCAGTATATAAAGGTTTGTATTCTGGAGGGAGAGTACAGCCAACATAGATACACACAGCAATAAGTTTTTAACCAAAGTAGAATATCAGAAGCACAGTGTTTCCCATATTTTAGCTCCCGTAACTCTCTCCTTTTAATCCAGTTTGATGCAAGGATCTTTATAACTTTAATTATCAGGGTTCCTTTACAATATTGGGGTTTACTGCAGTGAGAATATATACTTGCAAAATAATCATAAGAGTATGGTGATTATATAAACAGAATAGAACAGTGGTTTTTATAAAACTAATGATTTGATTCAGTTTGGAAATGATTGTGTGATGGGTTACAGTGGCCATGTGTTTCAGTTCCGACATCACGTTGAGTTGGTCACTCCTGTGGTTACTGATGAAAAAACTACTTGGCAAGTCACAGTACAGGACCTAGACACCAAAACTTCCTCTACAACTGTCTGTGATGCATTGTTGATATGTAATGGGTAAGATATGTAGTGATTGTACTGAAACACGGAGTTATCAACATGTCTGCTACGTTATCCTGAAACTAACTATATTTATTTGATTTTTTTTCTATTTTTTATGCCAAAATGTCACCCTGGGGCTGGTGTTGGTTCCCATAATATTTATAAGTCCATCATTCATTTTCTTCTGCTGCTAGTACAGTATCATCAGCATAATTACCAAGCTCTCTTGTCAGTACAGTACTGTATTGGGTCTAACAATGGATTAATTTTTAAAATATTCTAGGCACTACTCTGTACCCCGTATGCCACAAGTCGAGGATATTGAAAGGTACAAAGGGAAGCAAGTACACAGTCATGACTATCGGGAACCCTCACCATACAAAGGGTTAACTGTTGTGGTTCTTGGGGCAGCAGCTTCAGGTCTTGACATTTCCCTTGAGCTAGCCACTGTTGCAAAAGAGGTATAGTACACATTCATTACAGGGTTTCATTAATTCTTCATCTTTTCACTTTTCTCCAGATTTTCATTGTCGTTAATACCCTTCATAAATGCTTTGCTGTTTCATTAGAATAAAAATACTCTAGATTCATGCAGTTTGCAAATTACTATTGTTGGGATACTCGAATCCAGATTTTATTTCAGGTACTTCTCTCGCACAACTTTCCATTGCCCATTCCCTCGGAATTACCACCCAATATGCGACAAGTTCAAGGTGTTGTGTCAGCTTTGGATGAAGGGTTTGTCTTTGCTGATGGTTCCTCTGCCCAAGCTGATGTCATTATGTACTGTACAGGTAATAACTGTGTATAGGGGGTTATTTGATTTTTTTAGTCATGTTTACTCTAAGATTTTTTTTTTTGGCACAAGACTTACTAACTTGGGTGATGTCCTTTTTCCTAGATCAGTTGCATTGGACATGGTATAGAGGAAATATGAAGTAATAGTAATAGAAGTGATTATAAGTATTAGTAGTATTACAATGTTAGTAAATTAATTGTCTGTATTTACATATTGTATTACAATTTATGAAGATAGATTCACATTCACAGAGTTGATCTGGACAAAAATATTTCCTGAAATTTAATTTTAACTTGGCCATTGATCCCAAGAATTTTCTTGCACACTTTACGGTACAATTATCCCTTGGCATATGTTGATGACAAAAAATGTTGCAGGGTATGAATTCACCTTCCCATTCCTGACTGATGATTGTGGTGTAACAATTGAGAACAACATAGTGAAGCCACTGTACAAACACGTTATCAACACTACACATCCATCCATGGGATTTATTGGCATCCCATTTCAAGTCTGCCCATTTCCTACTTTTGATTTTCAGGTGAGTTTATTATCTTCTCTCTTAGTATGGGTACCAGTATATGTTTCATGGATGCTCTTCTGTAAATATACCATTTCATTGATCATTTTATATATATGTATAAAACAGTTATTAGATTACTTGACAATTGGTGCATTGTAGATCAAATTTATATAATCCAGGTTACTGTACTTTCTCTGTAAGAAAAATAGTTACACATATCCTGAATGTAAACCTATTACTGTACTGTACTTCTTTTTATAGGTGCGGTTTTTCTTAAAGATGTTAGGAGAAGTAACTTTACCAAGTAAACAAAATATGGATGAAATCACGGAGAGAAACCTGAATGAACAGTGTAGTGCAGGGATGGCAGTCAGACACTTCCACAGGCTGGGGTCACAACAGTGGCAATACAATGATGATTTAGCAAATCTTTCTGGGTTGCCTTACTTACCACGTGCTATAATGAATCTGTATGAAGCTGTAAGTGCCCACCGAAGGAGGGAGGTCATGTTTTACAAAAAATCTAGTTACAGAATTACTGGCCCAGAGTCTTTCGAGCAACTCAGGTAACGGAAAGATTACCTGACGTGGTATTCATGATCACCTTGAAACACATAATTCACTTTGTTCTTTTAAATTCTCAGGTAACATTGTGATTATGTTTCAGTGGGTCTTTTTAAAAATGTTGTGCCTTAAGCCGACATGTTGTGTATTTTTGCCCCTAACGCTACAGGACCCCATCTATAGAGCACTGGTCCAAGGTCTTTTGAATATACAGTATCTGGAGTAAATCTAGATTCATTTCTGCGGGTATTTTATACAGAGCTTGTTGATATATGAATATATATAGTTTATATAAATGTTTATATTTGAATATACTGTAGTTTATAAAAAAAATTTAGAGGTGAATATATAACGTTTGAAAATGTATGTGCTGAAAATGATAACACGTCATAATTTAATTCTGTGCTTGCTTCTTACTGAGGAATAAAAATTGACCTAACATTGTATTTCATGCATTCATATTCAGTAGCCACAAGGAAAATGCCACCAAGTGAGGATTGTAAGTGTTAATAATCTCATACATACGCAGCAGCAGTTGTTTGTAATGAATCCATATGAAGGTTACAGGTTTATTTGTAGGATTTGAGTAGTTTACTAGAGACTTTATTTACTAGGAATCGGAAAAAGATTCCGCCACCTGTGTGTGAATGGTGGAAACTAATTCCGTTTCTTAAAGTTTATGAAGTATTTTTTGTTTTGTGATGCAAAAATATACATTGGTTGTTTTAAACTTAAGGAGTTTCCATAATATGACCATTTAAAACTGCTACATAATTTTGTCCTATTGATTGCATTAAACTGGGCAATACCAGATACTGTACTTGTGCTTCAATAATACATAAATATATTCTGATACAACACATAAATATGTTAATACAGGTCCGGTACTTCCTGGGAACGCTGACTGGTATTGTTACCTTGGAGTCACAAAATGAAATGGTGGCAGCTACTCAATTTGAGCTGGAATGTCGTCGATCACTTGGTTATAGTGACAAAAAATTCCATCAGCTTGGTTTTGTCAGACAAGAACAGTACCTTGCTGATCTTGCCAAGAATATGCATGCTGCACAGATCCCACAACACATTCTCACTAATTTTAAAGTAGTTGTTTTTCGGGCCATCTTTTCAATCATGAAGTTTAAACAGTACAGTTATAGTAATGATGGCAATACTTTGATTGAAACTTTGCATGGAAAAAGGATAAACACAAAGTTTGACCTTGGTTCTGTGATTCTGCGCAGAGTGGCATACTTGTTTTGGCATGATTTTGCAAGAGTTTGTACAGCTACCTTCAGTTTTCTGCAGTTCTCCCTAAAGAAAATATTTACAAAGTAAAATAAGAGTTATTGCAACAGCTGAAGCATGTACTTTGGATATCCTTACGTGGCATATTACTATAGGGTATGTAGAATGTGTGACAAATGTTTAAATGTTAACAAGTGTAAGGTGAACATAAATAAATAATAAGTAAAACTTACAAACAACCAGATTGTGTATGAGAGGTGTGGAGTGGGTGTGATTGTAAATTCCACATAATGGTCTTCCTTGAAACTAAGTCAATGCCCTTCTTCATATAAGTGTTACTGCTCCAGACTGCAATAGTTCCATAATAGGTTTGTATCGCATCAGATACTGACTCCCTTCCTTGAAGTCCACTTCTTCATCTCTGCAATAAAAATAATGATTAGGTCTAATCCTTTCAGCCAAATATATAGTAAACCCTCTTTAAGCTGGCTTTCCTTTAGTCAGATAGTCAGAATTGCATACCGAGAGGCACGGCAAATCTTATAAATACCTGTAATAATATTAATTGAAAAAAAGTCCGAAAATTATAGAAACATTGGAGAGTAGGCATAATATAATACACTTGTCAAAACTGTTTAAACTTTGCCTTCCTGTTTTACTTACATAATCATAGGTATGAGTTCTGACCCTTGTACTGCATTTAGTTTACGTGAAAGAGAACACTGTATGTGGGCTAATTCAAGAAAAAAATAAACATATAAAAAAGAGAGAGACTTCTGTAAAGTTATTGATTATTGACAGATCAAGACTCACCTGCCTTCTCCTGTGTCATCCTCCAATAGAACTCCTGGAGTAGCTTGTTTTACTTTAAGAAAGACATAGCTGTCTAAATTTGGCTTCACACTCATCTTGCCACGATCAAATGTCCGTAGGTTTTCAGGGACATGTTGCAACACCAGGTTTTGAAAGTGTGCTTCTAGACTTGAAGCATAGCTGGGGATGCAATGAAAATTAATTGGATTATTATACATTTTCAAAGTGTATGCCCATATAATGCTAGGAATACATTGCTACATATTAATGATAATTATCACTATCATTTAAAAAAGATACAAGGGCAATTGTTTAACAATGTAAAGGATAATTACTCAAAATCCTGGCCATACTAAAATTGCCCTAAAAGATATACAATACATAGGACTAAAGCTAAGGAATTGAAATGAAACCTAAAGTTCCACATGCAAGACATTAAGACAATGCAAATAAGGATACTGAAGGATGGTTAGCTACTTCATACTGGTGAATGTCACAAGCAAACCGTTTTATTTAGGTAATATATATTGGTTACTTATAGTACAGTCAGCGGCAAAAGTCGTGTTGCCACATCTGCAAGTCATGAAGGCCAGTATGTTAATATAAGCTTCACAGGCTCGTAAAATGAAAATCCAGAGAAGTTTACTAATTTGCCCCCTGGATATTGTAATTCTGTGTGGTGAATATGTTGGTTTGACGAATATCCTTTAAGAAACTCTAAGTGAGGCAAAACAATTCTTGCCGCTGACTGTACATAGAGATCATTTTGATGTACAGTACATAAATAAATATATAGAATTCAATCATATCTAAGGCAAAAATACAAGTGTAATTATGGCAAGGGACAAAAAACAAAAAAGACTCACTCTTTGGCATAAGCAGCTTCTTGTGGGGAGAGAATGGAAAGATCTTCATTGCTCAAGTTGGTTTGTTTTTCTAAGAGGTGATGGGCAAATCTCTCTATTTTCTCTAGTCTCACACGAAGGTAGCTGCTAAGAACATACCTAATTCTATCAATCTGAAAATGTATAAAATTTTAATTTACTCGACTAGAAACATCAGTAATAATATTGTCTGGGAACAAAATCTCTTAAATCTCTTAAATCTAGCATAATATGACACCAATATATACTGTACTTTTCATATGTCATCAAATCTGCCACAATCCCACAACTTAACTCAATTTTTGTGGAATTAAATTTATTGTACAGTATTATGTAAAGTGTAATATGTGTTATATTTTTTGTACCAGTATATAATATGTAGCCTAAAGTGACACCAATACTGTATTTTGCATATATATGCCATTAAATCTGCCTCAACCCAAAAACTTACTTCCATTTTGTGTATAGCCAATCGGAAGTCGTACTTCTTACAACGTTTAAGGTTCTCGGACATCTGGTTGATCTGGTCCAACATGCAGTCCACCAACTCACTCTGATGTTTCTCTAAGGTGGGTGACATACGCTCAGTTATCCACGCCTGGAAAAAAAATACACACACACATATACATCAACATTTGTCATTTGGGCAGGATAATATTGCCCTAAGAAGTGGTGGAAAAAAATCAGGGTATTACCAAAATCAGTCTTGTATAGTTACTGGCAAATAAATATAACTTCACTGTGAGCATTTAACTACATAACAGAATATTATGGAAGCATATGCCTAATGGAATATAAATAATATAAAGATAAAAGCCTACAAACTATTAAATCTATTCTTCGACCTTGGAACTCTTCAGCAAATTGTTGTACTTTAAATTACCTCTTCCAGTTTTTGTAGTACTTCAGAAGCTGTCATGGCCTCGCCTTCTTCATCTGAACCTTCAATGATATCTTCCTCATTGTCAGACATTTTGTAGTATTATCTGATTTATTAGTTTTTTGACAATTAGTAATATAATGTGGTTTACGACAGACACTTCCCAAATTGGCGCCAAACTAATGTTGTTGTTTTTTATTTGGTGTCTTCGGTCATGCTTGTTTCGGTACTTTATTATTATATTTATTATAGTATTCATCTTGGTAATATACTGTACTGATTACTGGTGTATCACAGATTATGCTTTAATTGTCATATAATTAAATCCAAGGACAGATATACAAAACATTGATTCTGTGTTATGATGCCGAAATGTAATGATATACAAAATATACCTGTCAAACTTTTTTTTTTATTCAGTATTATTCCTAAAGCAGACGAAATATTACCGTTAAAGATGAAAAAAATAACCAGTTTAATTATTTACCCATGTATTGAAATTCAGGATAATGGCTAAATATATATTATCTCTTTGCAACTTAGAAATAACTGGCAACTGTTTGTTTATTATGAAAATTGCGAAAATTACATTAGCGACTTTGTAAATGGAAGCCACATCGTCATTATAATTTACACTAAATATCAGTTTATTCACTCTATGTATAATATTAGCCATTACAAGTGGTATTATTGCTTCATAATGGTAAATAAAAGCCTATATAAAACAGAAAAGCAGGAGTATGTGGCAGTGTAAATATGGCGACGGAGGGAGGAGGTGATCATCATGTTGGTGTCCAGGGAAAATCTACTGGGGTATATTCTGAGGTGGATTCCTCGGAGAGTGATGGCGAGACTGAACCTGCTAAGTCATTCCACAGAGTAATATCAACCAGTAAAGAAATAAAATGCAGTGTAAGTACATGTTTATTGCCATAGTGTGTGAGTGAGTGGGTGCGTCCCTCAAACAAACACACATACAGACACACAGACGCCGATGTCAACAATTATTTATTATATGGCAAAGAATTATTTAAAGGTGACCAGCAAGATATTAGTGTAATAATCTAGTGGAAATGGACTTGTCAGTGTATGTTTAGCACCTGTGATATTTATAATAATTAATTGTTACACCTCCTCAACAAGTGTTTATGTTATAGGTTACCTTACGTTACTCTACTTGACACTTGAATAATGATGCCAGTCTGTTGTTGATGTTGCAAGGCTATACTCCTTATTGTTTAGTCTTTCTGTGTTGTGTGTTGAAGTCGTCAGTGTGTTATAGGGTATTTATCTAGACTATTGCCGTTTTGTTGCAGTTGCCAGATCAGGCTAGGTCTCAGTATTTTGCCCCGGTCATTTCCTGTACTTTACCATGGTTATTTCACTGTAGTTTGCCCAGGTTTGGTCCCGATAATTTGCCCAGGTTTGGTCCTGGTAGTATGCTCAGGTCAGGTCCCGGTAAGTCCACTGCGGTCTAGGTTAGGTAAGGTCAGGCTAATTTCAATATGCCCCATTTGAATATGGAAATGGGACATTTCCAAAGAAATGAGTCTTAGAATAATGGTATAAATTAGTTGGTATAGATGATGTATAGAAGTTGGTATAGAAGATGAAAACATCGTGATACCAACTGGCAATATAGTAAGTTAGATATTTGCCGCGTGGACCTTATATACATATTTTTCCGTAACACATATAATATGCATAAAAAAGTATTACTGTATTGTGTTATGTAGCACTTTCTCACTTCTGGAAATGGTGTTGTAAAGAAAAAATACATACCAGAAAAAAGAAAGGAGTTGGTAAATAACTTCCTCTTCTCTGTGTCTTGTTCACGTATACCATTTGTTTTCCTACATTAATGTTAGTCTAAAGTTGGCTAGACCCATCTATCTTCATAACTGTTTGACAAGATAGCAGTACTCTACTGTATCTACTGGCTTGTTGCAGACAGATACCATAATTTCAGGTTTTCAAAGCTTACTGGTACAGTACTTGTACAGTAATAAGTTTAATGATAAGATTTCTGGAAAGAGACGTAGTAAAATCACACCATAAAGATATGAGTAGCTTCTCATGGACTCTAGTAATCACTGCACAAGTAGCCTAGAGTTGCACATCAAAAACAGATGACAAATAATTAAATGTTCCATATTTTTGTATATTTTACACTTTTAAAGTACCATAGGCTAGCTAACATTATTAATAAGTATATATGGTACCAATAAACCAGTGCAGTATTGTTTAAACATAGCCTATTTATTATCCATCACTTTTATTGGCCCTAACTTGTGGGGGTCAGTATCTGAAAAACTATTAATTGGTCAAAGTAAATGTTTAAATAAAGGTAAATAACAAAAATAGTCACTACTGAAGTATAACATATAGGTTAGGGTAGTTCTATAGCAAACAATTATTCATATAATTTGAATTATTTCTTGACATGCCTGGTTTCTGTCATCTCACCACATTAATGCTATGGTACTTGATTGTTATATAGGCTAGTTTGTCATCAGTAGTAGAGATGCATGAAAGAAATTAATTATTCTCAGCTTCACTGGAATGGTTGCCTGACATCTCGGTGGTACAGTATCCTTCTATGCTAAAAAAAGATGCAGTTTTCATTGTAGGGATTCCAGTCATCCTCCCTCCCCTTATCATTTCTCTCAATTCTTTTCTCTTCATTTTCAGGTGCAGTGAAAATTTCACTACAGCATATGTTATGTTAGGAGGGAGGGACATCCCACGTTTTCAGCTCAGTATGAGATTTAGTTGAACTGTAGCTTAGACTTTAGTAATATATTTACCATGGCTTTTAATTATTTAAAAATGTACTTTTCAGGTTTCCATAAAGGAAGGATACTTAATGAAACAAACATCATCTTTTCAACGATGGCGAAAACGATACTTTAAATTAAAAGGACACAAGCTGTACTATGGGAAGGACACCAAGGTGAGTACAGTACCATACTGTACTTGTCTTTATTACTGTATACATTCTTGTTTTCGTTGTTGGTGGAATGTTATTATGCTTGTAGTGGTACCGTACCATTGTCTGCTGCTTTTGACATCTTGTGATAATGTATACAAAGGTTAAGAAAGAGATGGAGGTCGAGGAATTGGATAAGGGATGAGCAAGGTATTGAGTTTACGACAGAGCGGAGGGAAGTTGGGAGAGAGGAATGGAAAGAAGGTAAGAGCTAAAGACTGTAAAGTGGTTTTTGGGAAGTTTTGTGTGTGTAGAGAGTGAGAGAGTGTGTGTGTCACTAAAAGAAAGAGATGGATGGCAAGTGGACTTGAGTGAGAGGGAGAGTGGGGGGGGGGGGAGACTGGCCTGGAGCTGACAAGAAAAACAGGGACGAAGGAAGAGGAGAGGAAGGGAGGGAGGGAGGTAAGGCTAGCACTGATGAACAAAAGGAGAGAGGGAGGGATGTAAGGCTAGCACTGATGAAGGAAAGGAGAGAGAGAGGGAGGGAGGGAGGGATAGATATAGGTAAGGTTAACACTGACAAAGGGTGATACAGTATATTTCTTTCACCGTCACATGAGGGAGGGAGGTAATTGCTGGAACTGACAGGAGAGGAGGGAGTGCCTGAATAAGGTATAGGTGTGGCACTGGCTGAGAGAGATATGTGCAGGGAAGGGTGGTGATATCAGAGAGGGAGATATGAAGGCATTGGAGAGGTGCCACTCGTCAGGGAGGAAAGGATGGTACCGTACTGGGAAAGGATGTTGTAAGAAAAGGGAAGGGAGTGAGTGAGAGAGGGACAATACAGATAAGGGAGTGAGTAAGGGAAGGGTGGCACTGAAATGGGAAGTAAGGAGTAAGGAAGGGAGAGGTGGCACTGGCAAGGGAGGGAAGGAGTTAGGGAGAGTGGCACAGATAAGGGAGAGAATAAATGAGGTAATAAGGAAAGGGAAGGGAGTAAGGAAAGAGTGGCACTGGCACTGACAACGGAGGGAGTAACGGAGAGGTGGCACAGACAAGGGAGGGAGTGAGGGAAGGGTGGCATTGATATGGGAAGTAAGGAGAGAGGGGTGGCACTGGGCTGGGAGGGGTGGCACTGGGCTGGCTGGCTCTAGGGTGCCTTGGGTCGTGCCAGTTCGGGAGATGAGAGCGAGAAGAGAGGCAGCAGCGGCACCTCCAGTCTCACACTCACTCACTCACGTCTACACACACACACGCACTGCCTCGCTCACTCTCACTCACACACACACACACACACGTATGACTCTCTCTCTAACTCCATCGCTAATTTAACGCACCATTCATTCCAACATCGCTATCTCAGTTCCTAACAAGTCTCACAAACTCTGTCATATCTCACTCTCCTTTTTATAACTCTTGATACATTGTCGTCACAAAACAAACACCACGCTTAAATACAGCATACTAGGCTACTTGAGCATACTACTTTCACTTCATATACCCACTCACCCTCTCTCCTTCTATAAATACTCACACACACTCTCCTCTTGTAATTCTCTCAACCAACACACACATATACTACAATACACACACACACACAGCCTCGCCTCATCTCGCCCGACTCACTGACCTCCCACTACTAGGCTACCGGTACCCTTCGTTGATGAAGAGGAGACCAACCACTTACTGTGATCCCTCGCCCCTACAATCACACTCCATCGGCTAATGCAGTATATATGGGTGGAAACGAGAGAGACTATTAATTAATGGATCTTTCGTCCTTGCTGAATCACACTTTCGTTTCGTGTTACTAACTTATAATCAGTGACAAAGTTTTTGGTGTTCTGTATGTACATTGTCTCGTTGGTGTCAAGTGTGTCTATAGCTTGAAGTGTCGCGAGAACAATATAATATAAACATAACTGCGTGAACAAGTAAAATAAAAAAAATAAAAAAAAGTTTACGAGTGACCCATGTGGACGACGATCAAAAGTCGACGAGCAACAACTTCCACTGAACTCGAGTTTGGTAGTTGTAGCCTAACCAGTAGCAGCTCCGGTCGTCGCATTGGTTGTAGTCCATCAAGAAGTACGGGTTAAAGTTATATATATTATATACTCCTGGTGAAGCGTATCCAATAAAAGTCGTGATGGGAACTCAGACGAAGAACAAATGATAAATAAACCAGACTGAATCAGAGTAAACAGCTTGGACGTGTTGGACTGACCGACTTGCTCATCGCTGACAAACACACACACGTGTATGTATAACTTGTAATGATTATAGCTAACGGTGTGTGTACTATCAAAGACAAAACTCGTGTCGCTGTCTTGTCCAATGATTTGATATAACTTGTGAAACGTAATGAAAACCCCACTACAGTAACGTTCATGTCCAGTATGTTTAGTTCTCTACCGGTACCATATATTTTCACCAGATTGCACGACACGAGTTTTGTCCTTGATAGTACGTACAGGCGTGTTGTGAATGAATGAAGCGAGTGTAAATGTTTTTAAGACGTGAGGACATTTATATTCCTCATGTCAATTGTGTGTTGTTGTTTTTTATAATATTAATAATAATAATAATAATAATCTTGACCTAGATACCAGCTAAGTGAACCCTGTGTCTAAAGTCATAACAACATATTGAATAACTTTACATATAAACATACATACATACATACATAGAGTACTCGGTGAAGCTGAAAGTAAAATGTATACATAACGAACAGTAACTAAAGTGGTGGACCAATCGAAGTCCTCCTCTTCCTCCTCTCCTCTTCCTCCTCTTCTCTTCCTCCTCCTCCTATCCTTCTCCTTATTCTTGTGTGTGATGTGACAGAGTTGAGTGCTTGTGGTTGGGACGAGGGAGGAAGTAATAAGGGAGACAGGCTATGTAATATTGAAGGTCTCGTCTGTATTGATGATGATGATGGTATTGAATGGCTGTGTGCTATAGTGTCTCCTCCATCTCCACCACCACCACCACCACCACCACCACCAGGTTTCTTCCACTGTATATAAACCTTCTATTTTTGCTGTTGTTGATGTTAACTCGTCTATATCTTACCAGTATTTTATATTATTATCTCTCTCTAAATATATATTTATCTTTCTCATTTCTCATTCCTCCTTTTATTATGAAAACACACACACACACACACACACACACACACACACACACACACACACACACACACACACACACACACACACACACGCACACGCACACGCACACACACGCACACAGAAAGAGAGAGAGAGAGAGAGCAAGCACGAGTATTTAAGTGCCAGACAGATTAGAGTGCGATACCCAGAACGTATAAAAACCGGGAGAAAGGGGAGTAGCCTAAGTTAGATCCGTCTTTATGGAGCAAGTTGTGAGTGGTTGTAAAATACAAGATTGAGTGTGTAGGAAGGATGTGTCTGTGTAGGTCTCGTATTCTGTAGGGATTAAGGTAGTGTGTGTGTGTGTGGGGGGGAGGATGATACGTACAGGGGGTGGTGGTATAGGAGGGCACAATGGAACGTGTTTAAGGAGGGAGAAGAAGAGGTAGGGGAAGGGACAGATACAAGGAAAGTGGGGCAGTAGAGAGGGGAAATTTTGTGTTGGTAAATATGGAGCAACTGAATCCTCCAAACTCTTCCAAGTAACAGAACACCATTATTTTTGTGGTAAATATGGAGCAACTGAATCCTCCAAACTATTCCAAGTAACAGAACACCATTATTTTTGTGGTAAATATGGAGCAACTGAATCCTCCAAACTATTCCAAGTAACAGAACACCATTATTTTTGTGGTAAATATGGAGCAACTGAATCCTCCAAACTATTCCAAGTAACAGAACACCATTATTTTTGTGGTAAATATGGAGCAACTGAATCCTCCAAACTATTCCAAGTAACAGAACACCATTATTTTTGTGGTAAATATGGAGCAACTGAATCCTCCAAACTATTCCAAGTAACAGAACACCATTATTTTTGTTCATATGTGGTCTTGTTTCCTGGCATATATACTTTGGAGGAATCAAGACACTCCAATGTAACAACAGTGAAATATCCCCTTATATAAGAGGATATAATAAACAGAGGAATGGGGACAGATGAAGAGAGAACTGAGAAGGCCGGAGGGTACACGGCAGGTGGAGAGGGAGGAGCTATAAAAGGGAGTCATAATAAGAGAGAGGACAGGTGGGAGCAGGTGTAGGCAAGGCTTAATAAGTAAGAGGAAACCAGCAGGACGGAAGACAGAAGAAGCAAGAGAAGGGGGTCAGGATGGGGTATAGCATTATTATATACAGAACAAAAGGGAAGATGGGGACACGAGGTAGGCAGGCAAAGTAGGTGAAGGTTAGAGGGTAAGGAAGGGGGAAGGTGTGTAGGGGTGGAGATAGGGGAAGAAAGGGATAACATTATTATATACAGAATGAGGGGAAGATGGGGACACGAGGTAAGCAGGCAAAGTAGGTGAAGGTTTAAGGGTAAGGAAGGTTTATAGGGAAGGAAGGGGGAAGGTTTGTAGGGATGGGGATACAGGGGAAGGAAGGGGGGAAGGTTTGTAGGTATGGGGATGCAGGGGAAGGAAGGGGGGAATGTTTATAGGGATTGGGATGCAAAGTGGAGGTGGAGGAAGAAAGGGGAAAGGGGGCTGGCTGGCTGGCTCTGACCTGACTCATCATCCGTGTTGCATAATTATTGACCCACACAGAACGCGTGTTACATGTTGCAACCTACTTCTCACGAGGCGGGGGAGGAGGGAGGGAAGGAAGGAGGAACTAACGAAAAAAGGGAATGGGAAGGAAAGTAGCTATAAGACTATATAGGCTGTGGTGGTGGTGGTGCATGGAAGAGAAAAGGGATTGGTAATTTGGGAAGCTCCTATACGCTTACCCGTTTCTACTCTGTTATCTTATTCCTTACACAAATATACATACACACACACACGAACACACATATATAAAGTTGCTCATAATAGGCTATATATCTACTGAACACACACACACACACACACACACACACACACACACACACACACACACACACACACACACACACACACACACACACACACACACACACATACAAATCAAGCTGTAACCGTGCTATAACTTCCTAAAAGAAACATAAACATAAACATACAGAGATGACGATACGATACTAAAAAGCTATTAGGCTGTATAGAAGCAACTCAGTAGAGTATCGTGTTCGTGTGATTAGGCTATTGTAGTTCCTTCCTACGTCAGGGATTAGGCTACACGGGGAAGGAGTGAATTCCCCACCAACCAACCAACCAGTCAATTCAGTCAGGCCAAATGTTTCCTTGTATTACTTTATTTGGGTTTGACACTCGATCGAAAAGTGTGTTAAAGAATATTTGTTAGCTGGCAAGTAAGAGTATTTTCACCAGTAAAAATTCTTGTCAATCTAATCGTATTTTGAGGTGTAAACTATACCATATATACCGGTACATAAAATTATATAAATAGAAGCAGAATTCCTCCACAACTCACGAGAATATATAAGTTTCATGTAGGGATTTAAGCCATATATATAAGACACTGTATAGCCTATATACTGTATATATCCCAGACTTCATGACAAGAGAGGCGACGGGGATTTTTTTGAGGTCGAGTGTAGATCCGGGAGATTGCCGGGGTGTGCCTGGAGAATGACACAGCGGTATAGCCTACAGGAGTTCCGTGTGTTTATAATAATGAAGTATCCTATTTTTTTATAGTCGTAGTGTAAGTTTGACAGTGTTGTTAATATAGTCGGTAAACTCAGGATGACCAGGTATTTAACGGTATATCGTCTTTTCCAATACAAAACAAAACATAAAAAAGAATACACGAAAATACAACCAGAGTGATAGAAAATGTAGGAGAGAGAGTTTCACTGATTTCCCTCAAGTCAACACGACCATTCCAACCCGTCATGGTGTGTGTGGTGTGTGTTAGAGAGAGAGAAGGGTCATTGTGCGTGTGTGTGTATGTGTGTGTGCTAGAGAGAGAAGGGTCATTGTGCGTGTGTATGTGTGTGTGTGTGTTAGAGAGAGATGGATCATGGTGTGTGTGCTAGAGGGAGAAGGGTCATTGGTGTGTGTATGTATTAGTGTGTGTGTGTGTGTGTGTGTGTGCTAGAGGGAGAAGGGAAGATGGGAGTAACACTGGGTCAACTTTGGAACACCAGACACAGTGTCATCCATCTTTCTTCCCGCTCACTAAGATTTATACTCCTTCAAACGCTGTGTGTCGTGACATCTCGAAGTAAATTGGACGTGATTTATAAGGATCTCTCTCTCTCTCTCTCTCTCTCTCTCTCTGATAAAAAGGTCAAGCTAGCGAGCGACCTTGACAACTTTTTACCTCCCTGATCTTCCGCATAATAGAAAAATATATTTATAAACTGAACGTATAGTGTATGCTGTCATCACCTGATCCGCTACATGGGTGTGGTGGTGTGCTGAAGGTAAACAAACAAACATGTTGTCCTTATATATACTTAACCTGACCTTCAATATTATTCTCCACACTATATTAATACGGTATAATATACAGTATGTTGCACTCTCACCCCCCACACTCTCCATGCATCCTTCTCGTTCGTTCGTACACTCGCAATCCAAAATCTGTATCCAAATCTTGTTGAAATTTCGAATCATCTGATATACTATAGTGAACTATTTTACACGCTTATTCTGTTTCATATTTGCTTGAGCCCGCTTAGGCTAATTCTCGATCAGACTATATATTGCGAGTGTATATACATAATTATATATATATATCACTTAGACCCCATGCAGTTATTTCTTTTCAATTTTTCTTGTATCACTTCTTTCCTATACTCTTTGATTTGTGTTTGTTGTTGTCCCTCCTCTCTATCACCTTCTCTCTCTCTTGTCTCCTTCCTCGTAACACACACACACACACACACACACACACTGGGTTCTTTTGTTTTGTTTGGTTTAGCATATATACACAGGATGATGGAAATGAGTTGGAGGGAAGCACGACCATCACAACGGTACACACACACACACACACACACACACACACACACACACACACACACACACACACACACACACACACACACACACACACACACACACACACACACACACACACACACACACACCTGTCTCAATTATCCAGGTACCCAGCTGCACGGTTTACTGAACACTATAGAGCAGGTATAGTTCTGATCAGATAATAGAATAACAGAGGCACAACAACAAGTGAAATTGGTAGGTATATAGCTGTTGTTATATAATACAGTATAATAATAGTCTAAATCAGGTGTTACTAGAGTTTAAAGCACCTGTCCATATAATAGGATTGGATTCTTGAAAACATTTTAATAATTCGTTCCTTTCACCCAGGTGTCGAGGAAGTTGAAGTTGGTTGTCAATATAATAGTGATAGATTATTGAAAACATGTTCATTCATTCCCTTCATCCATACATATCCTATTAATAGTGAAGGATTATTCATAGTATTTTAACTTATTCTCTTCATATCCACACCATCCATGTAGTGATAGATTATTATTATGGATGTAAGGAAGGATTATTAAAAACATATATATTCATTCATTCCCTTCACCTATACACACACACACACACACACACACACACACACACACACACACACACACACACACACACACACACACACACACACACACACACACACACCCATGACACGTGAGATCTGAAACCGGGGTACGGTACATATTATTTTCACTCAGATTAGGAAGAATATATGGGAGAGCAGCCTCGACAGCCAATCAACACTCTCCTAGCTCCACTGACGTCACCACACACAAGCACGAAGCGTAAACAAACACCCGAGGAATATATATACATAAAAAAAACTCAGCATAAAATATCGAGCTATGTTGTATAAAAGTATCACTGTGTGTGTGTATTGAGTGTTGGATGTGTGTGTGTGTGTGTGTGTGTGTGTGTGTGTGTGTGTGTGTGTGTGGAAGGTCACCTCTTGCACTCACATCATATACTCAGCTTAGGTGGGAAGGAAGTGTGATTAGTGATTTAGTGGTGATGTGGTGGTGGTGAAGTGAGGTTAGGGGTAGTGTTAGTAGTGGTGGTGGTGAGGTTAGTGGTGGTGGTGGTGGTTGTGTTAGTTCTTCTCTCTTTCCTCCCTTCATCCCCTACTTTCTCATTTCTTCGTTCCTATCCATCACTGTTTCCTTCCTCTCCCCGCTTCCCTCCTTCCTACTCTCTTCTCCCCTCACTCCCTTACCATCTCCCCTCTTTCTTCCTTCTTTACTCTCTTCTCCCCATACTCCCTTACCATCTCCCCTCTTTCTTCCTTCTTTACTCTCTTCTCTCTTCCTTCCTCCCTTACTCTCTCCCTCACCATCTCCCTTCTTCCCTTTCCTCCTTCCATACTATTTCCTCCTCTCTCTCCTTTCCCCTCCTTCCTTCCTTACTCTCTCATTCCCTCATCCCCTCCTTCCTTCCATACCATCTTCTCCCCTCTCTCCTTTCCCCGCCTTCCTTCCTTACCACCTCCTTCCCTCCACCCACCTCCTTTCCCTTCCTTCCACTTCATTATACAAGGCTGGCCACCCCTTCCTTTGATCTCCACCTCCTTCCCTTTCCTTCAGTGTCTGCCCTTCCTCTGTCATCTCTTTCTCCCTCTCTCCCTTCATACACACACCGGGCTTCTCTCACCCCTTCTTCATCTTACAGTTATACCTTCACTCTCTCTCTTTCTCTCTCTCTCTCACTATCTCTCTCTCTCTCTCTCTCTCTATCTCTCTCTCTCTCTCTCTCTCTCTCTCTCTCTCTCTCTCTCTCTCTCTCTCTCTCTCTCTCTCTCTCTCTCTCTCTCTGTCTCTCTCTCTCATAGTTTGTTTTTTTCATATTTCCTGGCCAGGTGGTTAAAAGTTTCCTCCAAAAATAGTAGGCCGCTAATCAAAGGAGTTGAATTACGTGTTCCCGGGAAAGGTGTAGTCTTGGCCGAGGTCTAATGAGATATTACACCTTAGTCTTGGCAGGGGTGTAGCCTATATACGTGAGAGGTAGAAGGGGAAGAAGGGTTTGGCTAGGTGTAGATGGCAGGTAAATTTGTGTAGATGGGTGGTAAGAAGATGGTGGGTGTAGATGGGAGGTAGGTAAGTAGGTGGATGTAGATGGAAGGTAGGTAAGTAAGTGGATGTAGATGGGAGAACATGTGATTTGCATAGGAGTCAAAACATAATTTCAAAGGTGACATCTAAAAAAAAAAAATAATAAGGATCCCTCTCAACTTTTTTTTTTTTTTTTTTTTTGTAATTCTTTTGCCAGCGTCTGTATAGAAAAGTTATAATGATCCAGGCAGGTTATTTATTATTATTATTATTACCGATACTTCTCAGGTGATGATATTATGATGTATATATATATGACCCGAGAATAGAGGGTCCAATTTGTTTTCTTAATGATTTCTGGTCCTTTGAGAGAGAGAGAGAGAGAGAGAGAGAATGATGGATAAATAGATAAATAAATAGAGAGAGAGAATTATGAATAAATAAAGAGAGAGAGAAAGAGATAGAATGATGGATAAATAGATAAATAAATAGAGAGAGAGAAAGAGAGAGAACATGATGGATACTAGGTAAATAGAATGATGGATAAATAGATAAATAAGTAAAGAGAGAGAGAGAGAGAGAGAGAGAGAGAGAGAGAGAGAGAGAGAGAGAGATAGAATGATGGATGAATAAATAAATAGAGAGAGAAATAAAATGATGGATAAATAAATATATAAAGTGATGGATAAATGAACAAATAAAGAGAAAGAGAAAAAAATATGGATAAATAGGTAAATAGAATGATGGATACATAGATAAATAAATAAATAAATAGAGAGAGAATTATGGATAAATAAATAAATAGAGAGAGAGAAAAAAAATGGAATAATAGATATATAAAGTGATGAATAAATAGAGAGAGAGGGAGAAGATGGGTGAGAGAATAGGAGGAAGGAGGAATAGAGAGAGAGAGAAAGAGAGAGAGAGAGAGAGAGAGAGGAGAGAGAGAGAGAGATATGGAGAGTAATCGAATCCCTTACATTATACAGACACACACACAGCACCTTGACACCCACCACCACCACCACCACACACAGTCTGACTCTACTCTACTTTGTCCCAAAATCATATTATGGTCGCAGCAGCAGCTAGCTTGTGTCATGGTCAACTCTAACGTCGTAAATTTAGTTTGTCCTCCCACCGTTGTGTGTGTCTCTCTCTCTCTCTCTCTCTCTCTCTCTCTCTCTCTCTCTCTCTCTCTCTCTCTCTCTCTCTCTTTTTTTTATTTATTCATTTATCCATCATTCTCTCTCTTTTTATTTATCTTTATCCATAATTTCCCCCCCCTCTCTCTCTATCTATTTATCCATCTTTCTATCTATCTATCTATCTGTCTATCTATCTATCTATCTATCTATCTATCTATGTACACTGGACTATGAAACTCATTAACGAGAAATAATAATCTCATTAGTATAAGGATTATAGTATTCCACTGAAATATAATATTATATGAATTTAAAATAATTTTGGTAGAGACAGCAACCGAGTTAGGCTACAAGTATATGCAGTTATAAATTAGAGTAGGCTGAGGATTTCTTGTGTGTGTGTGTGTGTGTGTGTGTGTGTGTGTGTGTGAGAGAGAGAGAGAGAGAGAGAGAGAAAGATTGTTTTGCTTTGTTGTGTGTGTGTGTGTGTGTGTGTGCTGGTTGACCTTTATGTAACAAGTTATATATAATATGTTTGAAACTTTTTCGATGCATGACATTACAAAGATAATTACGAAGGTTAATTATTCGGTGATTATTATTATTATTTTTTTTTTTTTTATTTTTTTTTTTTTGTAATGTTACCTTGTAGTACCCGGTAGTATTGTTAAAAGGATAGTACCGTAAAATATTGGTAAATCTGGAGCAACTGATTCCTCCAAACTATTCTAAGCAACAGGGTACCATTAGTTTTGTTCATCTGGTCCTGTTTCCTAGCATACTTTGGAGGAATCAAGGCGCTTTATAATTTGTGTATATATACCAAAAGTGTATTATCTCTCCCCTTGATTAATAGATTAATTTAGGGGAGTGAGGCCCGTAGTTTTAAAAAAATTTGAGGGCCCTTACTGGAGCTCTATGAATCCTCCAAAATAATCCAGGCCACAGAACCCTTCAGTATTTCTAATAGGGAATCTATTGCACGGAGTAGTTTGGAGAATTCATAGTGCTCCAGTAAGGGCCCTCAATTTTTTTTAAACTACGTGATTTTTAAAACTACGTGCGTGATTCTCTTGTTGTTGAAGTGGTGGTAGGGAAGGAAGGTCTCTGATTCCTCCAAAACTATGTGCCACCAAACATATCCCCTAGTATTAGTACCATTGAGGGCATCTGTTTCCTGGCATAGGCTATAGATATAATATTATAGTTTGATGGAATCAGAAACCTTTCAATACAAATTAATTCACCAACAAGAGAGTCTCCATTTAATTAAGGGAGGAATCTCGTGTTGGTAAAGGCTACTGAATCCTCCAAACAATGCCAGGAAACAGACGACCCCCAATGTTTCTAATAGGGATCTGTTTTGTGGCATAATTTGGAGGAAACACTAGGCCATCACTTTACCAACAAGAAAGTCTCAATTTAACAGATTTAACTAAATATTTACATACTGTACATACTTTTGTTTGTGTTCCACCAGAGTGTTATATTCGACGAGATACACTTGACGGACCTCAGTGTTGCAGAGTGTAGCATAAAAAACATCAACCACAGCTTCCAGGTATGTGTTGTGTTGTGTTGTGTGTGTGAGTGTGTGTTAACCTTACTTTGTTTTGTTGTGTGTGTTTGGGGGGTGGGGAGGCTTGATTTGCTTTGTGTATGTGTGCGTGTGCTTTTCTTTGTTATGTGCTTTGTTATGTAGACCTTACAAATCACTTAAAAAGATACTAAATGGACCCTGCGATGTAGACAAAATATTGAAGATAAACGAGTCCTTCAAATATTGCCACGAAGCACCACCTATTATGGAAGGAGCTTGTTTCGTGCCATAGTGAGGAAGAATCAGCAGAAGCCTTCAGTTTTCATACACGATCACAGGGTCCTTAAGAACACATAATTGTAAAGTAATAATATCTTGACTGTACCCTTTCAAAGTCCATTACAATCGATTACCCTCCAATTTTGTCCATCCACACTAATGTTGAGCCCCAAGTCAGTCAGTCAGTCTCCCCATCCATTCTCGCCTCGCCCTTTGACCTTCACCACCACCACCACCAACACAGCCACATCCTGCTCCTACCACACCCTTGCCACCTTCACACACCCACCCTCTGACTGTCTATAACCTCGTCTGACCTGCCCCTCCCACCACATCCTGCTCACCCTCACGCCCCTACCCTCTGTCTAACCTCGTCTGACCTGCCCCTCCTTCCACGTCTTTGCCACCCTCACGCCCCCACCCTCTGTCTATCTAACCTCGTCTTTCCTGTCCCTTCCCTACCCTTACTCCCTTGCTATCAGGTCCATTTGTCTCGTATACCTCTCCATATTTTCATTTTATATCTTGGGTCACCCAGTTATCTTTGTATATATATACTGTAGGCTTTATATATATGTTCCATTCTATTATGGTATATCCTGAGTGTAACATCTTTAGGGGATATTATAGTTTTGGTAGAGTGGAGTGCCTTGATTCCTCCATGACAAGTACTGATGCCAGGAAACAGGACCAGATGAATAATAAAATTAATGGTGTCCTGTTGCCTGGAATAGTTTGGAGGAATAAGTTGTTACTCCAGATTTACCAACACTGTATACTATCCCCTTAATACTTTACATCCGTATACTATACATCCTTTTATCTCTATCCGGTCTTTTATCCATCTATCTTTCCACTCTTCCCTTAATTTAGCGCCGCCAGATGTCTAGTTGCATACAAAAAAATCAATCAATTAATTTCCTTTAATATATCCTTCCATCATTTTGGGTGTGAAGGAGTGGGGGGGGGATGAGGGTGTGAGTGTCTGGGTGAGGATGATTAGAGTATGGGTGAAAGAGTGAGGGGGAACAAGGGGGTGTGTGTGTGTGTGGGGAGGGGAGATAAGGATGCGAGAGTGTGAGTGAGGGGGGGGGGGGAGGAGAGAGTGTGTGTGAGGGGGATCAGAGAGAGTGGGGAGTTGGAAAGGAAGGTGTATGAGAGGGGAAAAGATAGGATAATGTGAGTGAGGGGGGGAGGAGAGTGTGTGTGAGTGTGAGTGAGAGGGGGATGAGGGGTGACGGGGAGGGGAAGGAGGGTGGTGTGTATGTGTGAGTGCATGAGGGGTGAGGGAGTTAGGAGGAAGGTGTGTGAGAGGAAAAAGATACGATAGTGTGAGTGGGAGGGATGAGGGAGTGGGGAAGGAGGGTGTGTGTGTGAGTGGGCCGGGAATCCCCTACCTCCTCCTCCTCCTCCTCCTCCTCCTCCTCTTCCTCCACCACAACCAGTGACGTCATCCATTATTCTCAGGTCTTTGAGGTACACGCCCTTCTTGGTGCCATATTCTCTCTCTTTTCCCTTTTATCCTTTTCTTCTCTTCCCTTTTTATCCTTTTCCTTTTATCCTTTCCCTCTCTTTGCTTTATTCTTTCTCTCTTCCCTTTATCCTACCATCCTTTACCTCTCTTCTTTTCTTTTATCCTTTTCTTCTCTTCCCTCTCTTGCCTTTTATCTTTTCCTTCTCTTCCCTTTTATCCTTTTCTTTACCTCTCTTCTCTTCTGTTCCTTTTTCCTTCCATCCTTTACCTCTCTTTCCTTTTATCCTTTTCTTCTCTTTCCTCTCTTCTTTTCTTTTATCCTTCCCTTCTCTTCCCTTTATCCTTCCCACCTTTTCTTCTCATTTATCCTTTCCTCCTCTCTTCCCTTTTATCAATTTTTCCTCTTCCTTTCTTCTCTTTCCCTTTATCTTTCCCTCTCTTTCCTTTATCCGTTTCTCCTCAACTCTCTTTTATCCATAATCTACTTTTACCTTTACATCCTCTCCCTCTATTCCCTCTATCCTTCCATCTTTCCATTCTTCCCTAAATATATTCTTCCATCATTCTCTTCTCTTCTCTTTATCCTACCATCTTTCCTTTTATCCTTACATCCTTCTTTTATCTTTCCTTTCATCTATCCTTGCTGTCACCTCATCTCTTCCCTATACCATTATTTTCTCCCATCTCTCCCCTAGTCCCCATCCCCCTCCTCCCGCTTGTCATTCTTTCCTCTCGTCTCCCCTCCCCTCCCCTCCACCTTCCCTCCCCTCCTTCCCTATATGTCATTCTTTCCTCTCGTCTCCCCTTCCCCTTCCCCTTCCACTTTTTGCACCCCACTCTCTCTCTCTGCCTTTCTCCTTTCTTCTAACCTTCCAATATCCTCTCCCCACACACCACTCCCTTCTCTCTCTCTCTCTCTCTCTCTCTCTCAGTCGACTTAATTTAACTTTTCCCTCACATAAGCCTTATCATATTCATTCATCAGCCTAAGTTCTCGTAAAGTCAGACACACTCATTCCTCTTCTTCCCCTTGGAGTGTCCCTGGGGAGGTGTTGTTTGTGGTCTCTGTGTGAGTTCATGTTGAGTAGAAAGTCGAGTGTGAGAGTGAAAGAGTGTGGTGGGGAAAGTGAGTGTGAGAGTGAAAGAGTGTGGTGGGGGGGAAAGTGAGTGTGAGTGAAAGAGTGTGGTGGGGAATGTGAGTGTGAGTGAAAGAGTGTGGTGGGGGGGAATGTGAGTGTTACAGGTGGAGGTGGTGTGGGGGAGGGAAATGAGAGAGAGTGAGAGTGTGTGGTGGGGAATGTGAGTGTAGGTGGTAATGGTGGAGAGAGAGAGAGAGAGAGAGAGAGAGAGAGAGAGAGAGTGGTGGGGAAAGTGCATGAGTGTAGGTGGTAATATTGTCATTGGTGAGGAAAGGATGGTAAATGTAGGTGGTGGTGATGATTTACGAATTAACAAAAACATACGCTATATATATATACTGTACCGTATTATACACCACCAAACCCCCCAATGAAAATAATGTGGTGTGTATATACCTGAGATGAGTGGATATCCAAGGCAGTAATATATTATACTGTTTATACGTAAAACCTACCTATAGCTTCCTTATAGACCCTGACATACATATACAAACTTGAGTAATGGAGTTTATGACACCGTGAGTAGATTCAACGAGGGATGGATGGACGGGAGGCTGGTTGAAAATGTGTGGAGAAGGATACAGAGAGGATACATGGATAAAAGAGAGAAGAGAATGAGAGAAGGATAGATGGATAAAAGAGGGAAGAGAATGAAAGAAGGATAGAGAGAGGATAGATGGATAAAAGAGAGAAAGGAGAAAATATTAAGGGAAGTGATAAGTTGGCAACAGAGAAATGAGAGAAGAGAGGTAAATAAAGAAAGGATAAAGAGAAAGGTAGGAAAGAAGGAAAGGGTAAAAGGAAGAGAGGGAAAGGAAGGAAGAGTAAAAGAAAGAGAGGGAAAGAAGGGAAGGATAAAGAGGGAACAGAGCAAATGGCTGGAAATGAAAGTATAAGGGTGTGTGTGTACAGTAATAATAATAATATATGTGCAGATATTAATGTATGCTTGTATATTTTTTTTTTCTTTTCAGTGCATCACACCTTTCCGAAGTCTGGTACTTGGAGCTGACACAAGACGCGAGATGGAGGAGTGGATTGCTGCTCTGAAGGCTGCCAACACCACCACACATTACTATGAGGTCAGTTAAATAAAGAAAGGATAAAGGGAAAGGAAGAGAGAAGGTGACAACAGGGAAAGAAAGGAGATAAGAGAGGTAAATAAAGAAAGGATAATGGGAAAGGAAGAGAGAAGGTGACAACAGGGAAAGAAAGGAGAGAAGAGAGGTAAATAAAGAAAGGATAATGGGAAAGGAAGGAAAGAAGGGAAAGGTTAAAAAGTGACGTGTGAGTCAAGCAAGGAGTTAGATGAAAGTGTATGCTTGAGTACCCTAGAGTTAATTAATTGAGTTTAAGGGGGAAGTACTGTACAATGTTGGTAAATCTGGAGCAACTGATACCTCCAAACTATTCCAAGCAACAGAACACCATTATTTTTGTTCATCTGGGCCTGTTTCCTAGCATAGTTTGGAGGAATAAAGGAACTCCATTGAAACAAAAGTGAATTATAATATACTACCTTACTGTGACTAGCTATAAAAGGGGAAATACTGTACTGTACTATACTTTTGTGGTGTATTAGAGTGACTGTATTCCTCCAAAGTATGACATTAGAGTTTGGAGGAATCAATTTGCTCCAGATTTACCAACACTGTACTATCTCCTTTAATTAATTAATAACAGATTGCCAAAGCACTAGGTAGTATTAACCTCTCGTGTGTGTATGTATGTACAGACGTGGTCAATAATATTCATTCACATATGGGTAACTTTAACAATTTACTGTCTAATGTTCATGTTCTCATATAATGTTATTGTTTTAAGTAGTGTGTAGCTGCTTGTATTAAATTGAAATATTCTGCTTAACCTATTTATTGGAAACTTTATCAGCTAGGGAACAGAGGGAAGCTGTCAAAATCTTACCTGAGTTTCCCCTATATGGATGATTATTTTTGACCAGGACTGTATGTATGTAATTGATCCCCTTATAATTCATTAAGAACAGATTTCCAGAGAACTACATCTACTAACCTTTCATGTACTGTATATGTATCTATATGTATATGTATGTATGTACTAACCTCTCATGTACTGTATATGTGTGTGTGTATGTATGTATGTATGTTACAGGGAGCAGACCAGGTGCACACACTGGTATCCGGGCAACACAACTGGTACGCTACATCACATGCCAGACCAACCTACTGCAACGTGTGTCGTGATGCTCTCTCAGGTCAGTTGCTTGCTTGCTTGCTTGCTTGGTTTGTCTGTCTATCTCTTTCTGTCTTTTTTAAATTTTATTATTCAGTTGTTGACTTTTTTTTTTTTTTTTTTTGTATGTCTTTCTGAAATGTTGTTATTATTCGTTTTTTTATTTTTTTTTATGTCTTTCTGAGGTGGTATTATTCAGTTGTTTTTATTCAGTTGTTTTTATTCAGTTATTGATTTGTTTTGTTTGCCTGTCTTTCTGAAGTATTATTATCAGTTGTTTATTTTTTTGTCTTTGTTTGTCTTTATCTTTCTAAAATGCTATTAACACTTTTTGTACATTCAGTTGTTGATATTTTTGGTTTGTCTATGTCTTTCCAAAGCAATTATTATCAGTAAATTTACATTCATCCTCTGGTCAATCTAATGTTTCCTCTTGTTGTATCTTTAGTGCATGAAACATAGAACGAAACATAAATAGTCGAGACACACACACATACATACATACATACATTCAAAATCATACAACACCTCTGTCCCCTTACTGGAAGTCGAATGTATACCATAATTATTATATAGCAGTAAACATATTCTATCACCATTTCAATGAGTATTAGAATTTTGGTGTAGAAACCCTTGGTGTATTCAACAACAAGTGTATAATTATATATTGTTTTTTTTTTGGTAGGGTATAATGAGAGTATAGTGAGTTTAGGTGTGTTGGTATAATGTAGTTAGGGATGGCTTTGTGAAATGGTGTAGGGAGGTATAATGAAGGTAATGTAGAGTGTGATAATTATAGTGTGTAGGGAGATGTGTATATATATGGTATAGTGGGGTGGGAAGATAATTTAGTGTGGTATAGTGTGCAGGGAGATGTGTAATTGTGGGCGTGGAAGTGTGAAATGAAAGCTGTGAGGAGGGGGTCGTGGCAGGGAATGTGATGGAGGGCGTGGCAGTGTGAAATGAAAGCTGTGGGGAGGGGGTCGTGGCAGGGAATGTGATGGAGGTCGTAGGAGTGTGAAATGAAAGCTGTGGGGAGGGGGTCGTGGTAGGGAATGTGATAGAGGGCGTAGGAGTGTGAAATGAAAGCTGTGGGGAGGGGGTCGTGGTAGGGAATGTGATGGAGGGCGTGGCAGTGTGAAATGAAAGCTTCATGTGCAGGAGGAGGACGTGGGAGAAAGTGGTTGGTGATGAGAAATACTGGTGGATGCTTTGAGGCGTGGCGTCAGCCTCCCTGGTGAAAGGGAAGGAAGGGTTGGGGCAGGGGCACGAGGGAAAGGTATATAGGGGGTATAGTGATATAGGTGTTGGAGAGGGGATGGGTTGAGAGGGGATTCAGGGAGTATGGTGATAGTTGACATGTAGGGGTAAGTTGGGAGTGATATAAGTGTTGGGGAGGGGATGGGGAAAGGGAGGATTCAGGGTGGGAGGGGTAGGGACTAGGGAGGCATGTGAAAGGAAAGGAAGGAGAATGAAATAGGGGGGAGGGTGAATTACGTGTGTATGTTCATGGGATTGGAAGAAGGAAAGGTGTGTGTGGGATGGAAGGCAGAAATTAGAAGGATGTGGGAAGGAGTGAGATAGGAAGAGAACGTGACGAGAGAGAGAGAGAGAGAGAGAGAGAGAGAGAGAGAGAGAGAGAGAGAGAGAGAGAGAGAGAGAGAGAAGCACAGTGATGGAGAAGACAGGAGAAAGATAGGAAGAGAACGTGAGGGTAATGAGGAGGACAACATACCAGAATAGAAGGAGAGAAGTGGGATGGAGAGAATGGATTTAGGATAGGATGTTGTGGGAAGTGGAGATAGGAAGAGAAAGTGACGATAATGAGGGGGACAGGAGACCAAAATAGGAGGATAAACCAAAATAGCTGGAGTGAAGTGTTGTGTGTTGATAGGGTTGGGTGGTAGGGGACTAAAACCAAATATAGCCTTCTCTGAATATACTTAAGGTGTGATTCTCTAGTTGGTGATTTTGAGTGCTACTGATTCCTCCACACCTATGCCAGAAAACAGATAGCCTCAATGGTACCAGTAGGGGGATCTGTTTCGTGGCATAGTTTGGAGGAATCAGAGACCTTCCAATTTACCAACAAGAGAAATTCCCCTTAACAAATATTCGAAGTTATTATTTATTTATTTTTTCGTCAAAGCTGCTGCAGATTAAATAATGTAATAGAAACTGAGTGAACATAGGAAAGAAAAAGTGAAAGATAAATTCATATAAGTAAAACGTACGTGAGTGTAAACTGTTAATGTTACTGGAAATTAGGTCACATTAACCAGAACTGAGAGAAATGGTTATGAACAAAAATTATGAAAGTTTTGTGGAGGAAAAACTGTATTAGTAGTGAATTGTTATAATAATTAATCCCTTGGTCTGTGTGGCGGCTTAAGTGCTTACAACCAGATTGCTCTCTCTCTCTCTCTCTCTCTCTCTCTCTATTAGTAGGAAAACGACCAGAGAGGAAAATACACGTTTATGGCTACTTGAATATACTAATTGGGGTGGAGATTGGTTCTTTGAGGAGGGAATGAGAGTAGGTAGGTAGGTAGGTTGGTTGGTAGATAGGTAGGTAGGTTGGTTGGTTGGTAAGTAGGTAGGTTGATAGGTAGATAGATAGGTAGGTAAGTAGGTAGGTAGGTAGGTTGGTTGATAGGTAGGTAAGTAGGTAGGTTGGGTAGGTATAAGCTAGAGGGATGAGTGGAGGAGGGAACTGGAGTTATAGGGTGGAGTGTTAGCAGAAGAAAATGAGGGATGGAGAGAACCGGTTACTGAGAGATGGAGTTGTGGGATGGATGAAGGGAGAGTGGAAGGGTTGGTGGGATGGATGAAGGGAGAGTGGAAGGGTTGGTGGGATGGATGAAGGGAGAGTGGAAGGGTTGGTGGGATGGAAGAAGGGGTGAATGGAAGGGTTAAGAAGAGGTTTATGGATGAAGGGTGCTCAGACGAGGATGGAAATGGCAAGAAAAGAAGAATGAGGAAAGTAAAAAAGACATGAGGTGCAAGGAAATGGGAATAAAAGAAGGAGAAGAAGGTGGTGGATAAGAGTCGTAAGAGAGAGAGAGAGAGAGAGAGAGAGAGAGAGAGAGAGAGAGAGAGAGAGAGAGAGAGAGAGAGAGAGAGAGAGAGAGAGAGACAGAGAGAGACAGACAGGAGAAAGGGGAAACAAGCCGAATGAGATTTTCCAGTGAAAGAAAATCAAAGGTAGGATTATATTTGAACCCCCGCCCGGGAAATAATGGATCCCAGAACCCTTTTATGGTGGTGGTGGTGGTGGTGGTGGAGACAGGACACATTTGTAGACTCATCACCTCTCACCTTCCCTCACAATGTTTACCAGCTCATGAAACAAGAAAAAACCGAAGACACACACAGACAGACAGACAGAATGGCCACCGTAGTTGTGTTGTAATACGTATTATTGTTGCTGTTGCTGTTGTAATATCGTGTTCTGTGTTCGTGTTGATGTTTGTGTACTTACAGTATGTTGTGATGGATATTTTGATGTTTATTTATTTTTTGTTATACCAAGTTTTGTACTGTTGGTATTTATCTAATTCTAAATACTCTCCATGGTGTGACAGATTAGAGTGATGTAACGTAACGTAGCTGTTGTGGTAGTGGTGGTGTTGTAGAGATAACAACATATACGTTTATGTAATATCAAAACCTGTGGTGTGACGTGATATAGTAGTAATTAAACGTTATCTTCGACGAAAACAATCTTCGTGTAAGGGGGTATTATACAGGTGGTAAATCTGGAGCAATTGATTCCCACAAACTATTCCAAGCAACCGTTTACATTTATATTTATTCATTGGTTCTGTTTCCTGACATACTTTGGAGGAATCAAGGCGCTCCAATGTACCAAAAGTATACTATCCTCTAATGCTGATGTATAGACTAACGTGGTGGTGATGGTGGTGGTGGTTGTTGTGTTGTTTCAGGGGTAACATCACACGGACTGAGCTGTGAGGTGTGTAAGTTGAAGACCCACAAGAGGTGCGCTGCCAAGGCCATCAATAATTGCAAGTGGACAACTCTAGCATCGGTAGGCAAGGACATAATTGAAGATGACGAGGGGGTGAGTACAATGTTGTATTTAGAAGGTCCTTATAAGATTTTGCCTCATGTGAAAGACAAACAGGTATGAATGAAAAAAATGAAGAAGTTAATGTTATGCTCCTGGAAATTAGGGTTGATTAGGAAATTAGGGTCCTATGAATATATTTGCCTAATTATAGCTCATGTAATGTACAATGTTTTCAAGTTGTGTGTGGGTGTGTGTTGTTGTTGTTGTGTATATTTCAGATTGTCTGTAGTTGTGGTATACAGTATTGGTGTGTTTGTACCCACCTTACCTCTATCCCATCCCATCTCTCTCTCTCTCTCTCTCTCTCTCTCTCTCTCTCTCTCTCTCTCTCTCTCTCTCTCTCTCTCTCTCTCTCTCTCATTTTGCATAACACCTGTTTATTCACCATCCTTTAATTCCTGCTTACAGTTGTCGCTTCATCGTTTCACTCACTTACTCACTCTCATTCACTCCATCTTTCACACACCCATGACCCCCCCTAACAGGAACCGCCTTGACGTGGTGGGGGGCTTGTGTGTCTTTGAGACTTGGCGATCTATAGTAGAGGGGGGTCCGGCCCCTGCTCTGCCCCGATTTCGGGGAGAGTGGGTTTCCCATGCTATGAAGGTCGCCAGTGAGAGACCAGACTAAATGGTTCCCATCTTTCAGTTCTTCAACTGTCCCTCTTTTTTTTTTTTCATCCTGCTTGCTGTCAAACCTCTATCACCTTTTTCTGGCGCTATAGGACCTCGATGTTGCGGCGCCTAATATCCATCCATCAATCAATCACACCCACGACCCCCACCCTCAATTACCTACTCCTTCCCTCAGCCCCTCCCTCCTTCCTTCCACTCACACTTTCCCCTCTCATTCTCTCCCTTCTTCCTTCCAACCACTCTCACTTTATACCCTCTCACCCACCTGGTACACACACACACTTTCCCACTCATCCTATCACTTATTTCCCTCTCACCCACTCTGGTACATTCCCTTTCACTCTCACTCACCCTCTTCCATTCAACCACTCTCTCTATTACCCTCTCACCTACTCACTCTCTCACTCTCTTGATTTCCCCCCCCCCCCCTCTCTCTCTCTCTCTCTCTCTCTCACTCACTCTCTCAACGGGCAGGTTAACTGGATAACGCTGGGTGGAGAGATGAAAGGAACTGTGTGTGTGTGTGTGTGTGTGTGTGTGTGTGTGTGTGTGTGTGTGTGTTTGCTTGTTTGTTTGTGTATATGTGTTGGTGTAAAGGAGGGAGTTTCATGGGGAAAAAATGTGTGTGTGTGTGTTGATATAAAGGAGGGATTTTCATGGGGGAGAATGTGTTTGTGTGTGTACAGGTGTGTGTGTGTGTGTAAAAGGAGGGAGTTTCAAGGGGAATAATGTGTGTGTTTGTGTGTGTGTGTGTAAAAGCAAGGTGTTTCAAGGGGAAGGAAAGAATGTGTTTGTGTGTGTACGGGTGTGTGTGGCATTTTTTAAGGGGGAATTGTTTATGTGTAGGGAAGGGAAGGGAAGGAAGGTAAAGGGAGGAGGGGGTGGGTGTGTGGTGTGCGTTGGGGTGTCGTGGGGAGGAAAAGAGGGAGAGGGTTGGTGGGTAGGATGGGAAAAGAAGGGAAGGGGTTAGTGGCTCTGTGATAAAGGATAGGGTAGGGTAGGGTGGGAAAGGAGAGGAGAGGAGAGGAAAAGAGGGAGAAGGTTGGTGGGTAGGATGGGAAAAGAAGGGAAGGGGTTGGTGGCTGTGTGATAAAGGGTAGGGTAGGGTAGGGAAAGGAGAGGAGAGGAGAGGAAAAGAGGGAGAAGGTTGGTGGGTAGGATGGGAAAAGAAGGAAGGGGTTGGTGGCTGTGTGATAAAGGATAGAGTAGGGTAGGGTGGGAAAGGAGAGGAGAGGAGAGGAAAAGAGGGAGAAGGTTGGTGGGTAGGGTGGGAAAGGAGAGGAGAGGAAAAGAGGGAGAAGGTTGGTGGGTAGGATGGGAAAAGAAGGGAAGGTGTTGGTGGCTGTGGGATAAAGGGTAGGGTATGGTGGGAAAGGAGAGGAGAGATGAGATGAGGCACAGTCAGTCACCTCACTCACTATAGGACACAATGGTAAAATGAAACCAGGTAGCACCAAATATAGAATTGATTGAATGGGTGTACAATCAACATTCATACATACATACATACAAACTCTGCAACATACACCACCACCCCCTGAACAACACTGGTATTATACATATATGTGTGTGTGTGTAAACCAATGAATCTGAAACATACATTTATTGACACAACTAAGCATACTTGTGTGTTCGTTCTTTCAGGTTCACGAGTTCGAGGTTACTTAATTAAGGGGGAAATTTTGTGTTGGTAAATTTGGAGCTACTGATTCCTCCAAAACTATTCCAAGCAACAGAACACCATTATTTTTTTTCATTTGCTCCTGTTTCCTGGCATACTTTGGAGGAGAAATCATGGCACTCCAATATACCAAATGTGAATTATCTCTTGAAGTTGGAATAATGCTCCTGTACTTCTGGGTGTGACTGTACATTGGGGCAGAAAGGGTTGTTGACTTTCAGGCCTTTTTTAGTCCTCTTCTTTATCGATATAGAATATGTATACTTATATTGTGTGTATGCGTTTGTGTGCGTCATGTGTGTGGGTAAAAGAGACACTACTTTTATTAAAGACACATAAAGGGACCCTGTGATGTCAGAAAATTGGAGATAAACGAGTCCTTCAGATATTGCCACGAAATACCACCTGTACAGTATATAATAATATATAGAAGGAGCTTGTTTCGTGGCATGGTCAGGAAGAATCGGAAGCCTCCAATTTTCACAGGGTCCTTAACTGGTATATAACTCTGACTTCTACTTGTTTTGTTTTCTCGTTAAAACCAAATTATTATGTTTTTTGTCGCGGGGCAAATCTAGGTCTCAAAGGATTAAGGTACAGAGAGAGAGAGAGAGAGAGAGAGGGGGGGGGGGGGGGGGTTGAGAGGAAACATTAAGGTAGGGGGTGAGTGAGGGGGGTGAAGGAAGGTGGGGGGGAGGGGGGTCCAGGTCGATACTGTTGGAACACTCTGCTTTAGGGTAACCTCTATCCCTCTCCCCCCCCAATCCCCTCCAACCCCCGCCCCTTCTCTCCTCCCTCCAACCCCGCCCCTTTCCTCCTCCCTCCTTGATTCCTTTTCCCCCTCCCCCCCTCCGCACCTTCTCTCCTCACTCCTTTCCTCTCTCTCCCCCCGCCCCTTCTCTCCTTTCTCTCCTACCTCGAACCCAGCCTCTCCTCTCCTCTCTCTCTCTCCTTGTTTTCTCTTACTACCCTTTCCTCCATGCCCCTTCATCTCCCCTCTCTGTCCTCCTTCCATTCTCCCTATTCTGCTGTTTATCCTATCACCTCCTCTTCCCCATCCTTCATCCCCACGTACTCTCTTCTCTGGTTTCCATTCCCTCTCCTCCACTAATTTAATTCCCTTCCCCCACTTTCCCCTTGCTTTCCATTTCCTACTCTGCCATCTATCCCTACACTCCCTTTCTTACTCTCCTTTCCTTACTTTCCTTTACTGTCTTCCTACTCCCCTTCCTTACTCTTCTCCCCTTCCTTACTTTTCTCCCCTTCCTTGTCTCTTGCCTTCCCATCAATACTGACCAGTTCTTCCACCTAGACACACACATGCATGCAATTAGGCTAATCACGTTTGGACATTTAAAGTACAACTGTGTCTGAACTCCCTCCGTCCAAATGATAAATAATGAGACAGCGTTGGGTAAAAGAGAGAGAGAGAGAGACGAGAGAGAGAGAGAGAGAGAGAGAGAGAGAGAGAGAGAGAGAGTGTGTGTTAGTTAGTTATGACTGATGGTGTGAGTTAGGGTGGGGTTGAAGTGGTGGTTGTTGTTGTTGGGGGTATAGGGTTGGTGTTGACTACATAATGATAATATAGAGTACCACTGTATGGGCATAACCACCCATATTTTATACAGTATATATAACCCGTGAAAATTGTATGGTTGGAATCACCCTCTACTTTATTGTCCTCTGTTTTTTTTTCTTTTCCTCACTTTGTTTCCCTATCTCTCTCTCTCACTCCCCCATTTCTCTTTCCCTCTCTATCTTCTCTCTCCCCATCTTTTTCCTTCCCCATCTTCTCTCTCCCTCCCCCATCTCTCTCTCTCCCTCCCCATCTCTCTCTCTCCCTCCCATCTCTCTCACTCCCTCCCCATCTCTCTCCCTCCCCATCTCCCCTCCTTCCCCATCTTCTCTCCTTCCCTCCCCATCTTGTCTCTCCCTCCCCTCTCTCTCACTCTCATCCAATTTACCCCTCAAGAGTGAATTCATCCCACTCTCCTTACATCTTACAACAACACCACCACCACCACCACCACCACCCCTGTATAGTGTATGATGAAGTATTAACTGTATAGGTGATAATAATATGCAATACTAATATAGCTCTCATTAGTATTTACATACTTGTACGACCCACCTATACATAATACAACCTCCATCACATAATATACGACCTCCACCACCACTACCATTATATATACGACCATTATTACATATTATACAGTACGACCCCCCACCCCCCCACCCCCACCGCCCACCCCCCACCCCATCTCTATACATACATACATACATACATACAGGATATCAGGTCACCAGTAACGAACATGTTACATGTTGTTCGTTAATTTTTTTTTTTTTTTTTTTACATCATTAGGGGTCGTGTGAACTCGATATGCCCTACCCTGAGTCTAGAGAGAGAGAAAAAAATATGAGAGAGAGAGAGAGAGAGAGAGAGAGAGAGAGAGAGAGAAGAAAGAAAGGGACAGACAGACAGATAATAAAAGAACATCAGAGTAGTTTCTTTCAGCTTGTTATTATTATTATTATTTTGCGTTCAGGTGTCGTGGGGGTCTAATAATAAATTGGATTGTTAACTATACCCTGTGATGTAGTCAGAAAAATTGGAGTTAACGAGTCCTTCAAATATTGTCACGAAACACAACACAACACAACACACACACCTATATGGATGGATCTTGTTTCCTAGAGTGGTGAGGAGGAACCATCAGCTGAAGCCTCCACCACATTACATACTACTGTACACGATCAGAGGGACCCCCTTATTATTTACTAAAACCCTCGTCTCCTTCCTCGAGTCACCACGGACGGTAAACAAACAAAAACAGAGGCTAATAATGAGAAATAATGGTTGTCTTTTTAACTTGATACACCCAATC
>JAWZYT010004118.1:0-99644 GCA_034508575.1 Petrolisthes manimaculis
TGGGGTGAGGCCAGTGCTTGGGGTCATCCAACTACCTATGCTGCCAGGTCCCTCCTCACCCACCTCGACCAGGCTCAGGTCAGTGATAACAGGTCACTCACGATAGGTCACGTAGTTTATGGCAGCATTGGGGAAAAATTAAGTCAGGTTAACTTTGTTCAGCTTACTGTAGGTCATGTCTAGAAAGTTTGAGGTCAAGTTATAACATCAGGTCACATTAAAATGTATCCAGGTTAGCTAAGTTCAGGCTTGGTCATGTTAGGTCAGGTTGTATCACCATGTCATATGAAATAATTCTAGTTCATGTGGTTCATTAGTATGGTAATAAGATTCTTAACATGAATCTCCCGAAAATACAAGGTTACGAGTGAAGAATTATTATGATCAGGCAATACAAGTTTTCTGGTAATATTTATAGAGTTATTATTAATATTATTATTATTATTATTATTATTATTATTTTTGTTGTTCTAGTTGTAGTAGTAGTTGTTGTTGTCGTCGTTATTGTTATTATTGTAATTGTTATTATTTTTATTTTTATTTTATTGTTGTTTTTTCCCAAGGAGGTATAATGGGACAAATAAGAATAGTTTGGAAGATAGACTTGGAATGGAAAATGGTCTGTTTATTCAGAGAGAGATGTGTTTTGCTTATACAGAATACAAACAATACACAGTTCTTTATATCTTCCCTCTCTCTCTCTCTCTCTCTCTCTCTCTCTCTCTCTCTCTCTCTCTCTCTCTCTCTCTCTCTCTCTCTCTCTCTCTCTCTCTCTCTCTCTCTCTCTCTCTCTCTTGATCCTTTACTCTCCTGCCTCCTCCCCCCACCCTCTCCCTCCCTCCCTTCCTTCCTTCCTCTCTCTCTCCCTCTCTCCCTCCCTCCTTCATTTCCTGCTCTCATCCCTCCCTAATCTCTCCTCACATCTTGCCCTCTGCTCATCTCACCCTTCATCTCCTTCATCCCTCCCTCACTCCCTCCGTCCCTCTCTCCCTCCTTCCCTCACTCCCTCCCTCACTCCCTCCTCCCCTCCCCTCCTCCTTCCCTCACTCCCTCCATCCCTCCCCTCTGCTGTCTCTCTCTATTCCCTTCCCTGTCTCTCCTTTACCTCCCTGTCTCTCTTATCCACACTGTTTCTCCCTACTCTCCCTTTCCCTCTCGTCATCTCTCTTTATCTTCTCACATTCTCTCCTCTTCCTTCTTCCCTTTCTTACATTATTGCTTTTCTATTCCACTTATTATTATTATTACTATTATTATTATTATCTTATATCTACTGGTCCCACTGTTATCATCATCTGTTTCATTGTTCCTATTTTCTCCTCCTTCCACTCTTTCATTCCCCATTATCTCTTATAGACCCATCACCATTTATTCTCTCTCTCTCTCTCTCTCTCTCTCTCTCTCTCTCTTTCTCTCTCTCTCTCTCTCTCTCTCTCTCTCTCTCTCTCTCTCTCTCTCTCTCTCTCTCTCTCTCTCTCTCTCTCTTATCCCCACTTTCTCATATTCTTTTTTTCTCTCTACCCCCTTCCTCCCTCCTCTTCCTTCCTTCCCTCCTCTTTGATATCCAGTCTCTCCTCCACCCTCCTCCCCCTTCCTCCGTTCTCTCATCTCTCCCTCAATTTTCTTCCTATTTCCGCCTCCTTCTCTTTTATCTTTCCTCCATACCCCTTACCCCTCTTTTGATGTGTTCCCCTTCCCCCCTGCCACTCCCTCCTCTTCCCTCCGTCCCTCCCTCCACTGGTCACTTACATTATTTTAGCTTCTCTTCTTCCATCCCATAATTCCTCCTTCTCCTCTTTCTCCTCCTCCTTCTCTTCTCACGCTTTACTTCTCTTCCTCCATCCCATAATCCCTCCTTCTCCTCTTCCTCCTCCTTCTCATTTCATGCTTTGTTTCTCTTCCTCTTTCCCATAATCCCTCCTCCTCCTCCTCCCCCTCCTCCTCCTCCTCCTCCTTCTCCTCCTCCTCCTCCTTCTCCTCCTCCTCCTCCTCCTCCTCCTCCTCCTCCTCCTCCTCCTCCTCCTCCTCCTCCTCCTCTTCTTCTTCTTCCTCCTCCTCCTTCCTTTTTCTCTCCTTCCACAACACCCAACAGCAGTTCCTCCACCTCCACGCCATAAGTTCAGGAGTTTCAATAACAAATGACCTCAAACCCGCCAGGCTGTGTGCTAAAGAGAGCCTGCAACACAAGCAATCCTTTATAGGGGAAGGGGGTCATCTGTTGGGGACGAGGTGGAGTCCAAGTAGCCCTCCATCACAGTGCTACGAAACAGATCCTCATCGATGTGTTTATTTTACTTGAGTGGTCTGTTTCCTGGCATGTTGGGGAGGAATCAGTATAGACCCCTTATAGTTCGTCCACAACACACACACACATACACACGCACACGCACACGCACATACACTCATGATTTCCTTAACCAGGCTGAGTGTAAAACATCATTCGACTTAAAGGTAAACAGTATAAATGGAACACTCATAGATTCACTACCATACAATTTTAATATAAACATTGCATATCTAGTCATTCGTTATTTTTCTTTAGCATTCATAGATTATAATTTAATTTAATTTATATAACCTGCGAATGGATGGATATATTATTGGGATTGGGTTTGTGATATTTATAGTTATTATGGAATCTTCATAATTATCTGGTTCACGAGAAATGGAGATGCAGTTTTTATAAGTCCTCTAATAGGTGTATAAAGTTGTATGTGAATTATGATAACCTGCCTGTTAATACTTACTCCTCAGGTTATGTATTTCATCTGATGGTGTAGATATGTTTACACTGTGTCATACTAGTCTTTATTGTTATTTATTAGTTTTTCAGGATTTTTTTTGTATCAGTAGGACTATTTTGATAAATATATATATACGTGTTTGTCGACCTCCTGCCTCTCTCATCATTCTTTCTTACACTCCCTTCGCCTTTCCTCTGGGGTCTCTTGCCTTTCTCTCTCCCTTCCCTTTCTCTTTGTTTTTCCCAATATAACCCTTTTCGTCTACCACTCCATCATTTTCCTCCTTCTCTTCTTCTCCCTCTTCTTCCTACTCATCCTCCTTCTCCTTTCCTCTCCTTTTACCTTCTCCCCCTCCCCTCTCCTCTCTTCCCTTCTCTCCTCTTCTCTTCTCTTCTCTTCTCTTCTCTTCTCTTCTCTTCTCTTCTCTTCTCTTCTCTTCTCCTCTCCTCTCCTTTCTACTCATCTTCCCTCTCCCTCCCTCTCCTGCTACCTTCCCCTCTCTCCCCCCTGCCCCCACGCCCCTCCATCATCCCGGGGACCATCACGCCAGCTGCCTCCGTCAGTAGGGAAGGGGGGGGGAGAGGGTCGATCCAAGGACTCCCCAACCCATGGCTTCCTCCATTCTGTCTCTTATCTATCTATCTATATATCTATCTAAATACCGTACAAATTAATCGATTTATCTGCCTATCACTATCTATCAATCAAATTACTTTATCTATCTGTGTGTCTGTCTGTTTGTCAGATTATCTGTGTGTCTGTCTGTTTGTCTGACTATCTGTGTGTCTGTCTGTCTCTTTGTCCTGTTGTCAGTGTATTAATCTAAATCTCTGTTTAATTTGTCTGTTTGTGTAGCTGTCTTTTCTCTCCTCTGTCTCTTTCTTCTTCTTCTCCTCATCTTCATCTTTTCTCCCTGTTTTCTTCTCTCCACTATCACCAACGTCCGTCCCCCTCCTCCCCCACCCCCCTCGTCGTCCCACACTTCTAATTTACACCAGTCACCCTCGTAAAAAAACAATGAGAGAAAATGGGAAAGAGGGACCGGGGATTTTCTGGCCCTCTCATTGGTCAGTTCAGCCTCCCTTACTTACTTACTTCCTTACTTTCTTTCTTGCTTTCTTTCTTTCAGGCAAGCTTATTTTTCAGAATTCTCAAACTGTTTCAAGGAATATAAGCTTCTTTAATTTAGATATACTTATTATCGAGTATCGTAACTTAAATAAAATTAGTGTAAGTTCATTTTATCATTTATTAAGTGTGGTATGGAGTATCAATTTATATTATTTTACCCCATTCATTTTTCGAGTTGACTTATATCTTTTACTTATTTTTTTCCACTTGATTGACGAAAATAAATATTATGGAATGTCTTAGTCGCGTATTGTTGTAAGAATTTATTTATTTTATTTATTTTATTTATCTATTTATTTATTTGTTTGTTTGTTTTTGCTACTCGTGTCATGGTTCTTAATTCAATCACGTGAAGATTAATTTTGCTATGACACTCTCTTTTACTTTTTTATATTTTCTTTCACAGATTTGGTAAAATTCTCTAAAGTGTGAGAATTCCGATTTACGTGAGTTATGGGTTTGTTTTTGCCGAATTTTGGAACTAACCTTATTTTTAGGCGGTAAAGGAGGGATCGAGGTTGAAGAGAGAAAGAGAGAGAGAGAGAGAGAGAGAGAGAGAGAGAGAGAGAGAGAGAGAGAGAGAGAGAGAGAGAGAGAGAAAGAGAGAGAGAGAGAGAGAGAGAAGGTGAATAAGTGAGTGAGTGTGAGGGGGGGGGGGGGTTGATACGAATGGCTGGGTGAATGAGTTTGAGCGAATGAAAAGTGTAAGCGAGTGAAAATTGTGTGAGAGTGAAAGAAGGAGCCAAAGAGTGAGTACACGAGAAAATGAAAGTGAGAGTGAGTGAGAGAGCCAGCGAGCCAAGCCCCCATCAGAGAAAGCCATAACCTCAGCCACTGCTTCTACTGCCATACCATCCATTTGACCTTCTTGACCTGTCTGACCTGACTTGACTCCACTTGACCCCAACCTCACATTTTGAACCATTTCTCCATTACCCTTTTTCGGATTTTTTTTGTTTGTATTAACTTTGTCTACCTGACTGTCTATGTGTGTGATGGTATTTCTGTCTATCATTCTCTCTCTATCTGTCAACTTACTAATTTATTTCTCCATCAATTAACCATCATCCCTGAACTGTCATCGTGTAGAGTTTAACTAATTAAATAATAAGGGACCCTGTGATGTAGTCAGAAGATTGAAGGTAAATGAGTCTTTTAAAATATTGCCACGAAACACCACCAACATGAATGGAGCTTGTTTCGTGGCATAGTCAGGAGGAATCAGAGGCCTCCAGTTCTCATACATGATTACAGGGTCATTAGTAAAGTTGTCAGGCGATGTGTTAGTATCTGTGTGTATGAGAAGTACCCTACAGCATTATATATAAACACTTGTTATACATATAAAAAAAATAATATAAATTCTACTTGCTCTCTCTCTCACTCTCCTTCTTTACCCTTCATTCCTTATTCTTTACTTTTTCCTTTTCACCCATCCTCCCTCCCTCTCTCCCTCATCCGTCCCCTCCCTCTCCCCTCCCTCTCCCCCTCCCTCTCCCTCTCCCTCCTCCTTGATGGCCACCTTAGCTCTTACAAGATTGAAAAACTTTGAAATGACCTCTAAATTGACCCTCTGACCCCCCTCTTATACCCTACCCCCCCACATACCCTGACCCCCCCTTATACCCTGACCCCCCTTATACCCTGACCCCACCCCACATACCCTTAGCCATGACCTTCTCAGTGACCCCTTCTCCCCCCCCTCCCCCATCATGACCTGTGCTGTGAACTCTGACTTTATATAAAAAACGTGACCCAGGAGTAGAGAGAGAGAGAAAGAGAGAGAGAGAGAAAAAAGAATTAAATATACTCGTATATGTGTTCAGAGTAGGTGGTTAGAGTAAAGAAAAAGAGAAATTACAACACCAACCACTCCCTGACCTGTGATGTTAACAGTGGTGTGACCTGGACCTGGTGCTGGACCTACACTCCCACACTTCCCTCCTGGGCACCTTCATCTATGGCAACTCCTACGACGATGTGTACAGGTGGGTGGAGTAAGCGTTCACGGATGTACAGTTGGACACATGAATGGGTGGTACTGCTCAGGTGAAAGATACTTGTCCCATTTGAGTAACCAGTGTCTGTTATCAGGTACTTGCTTTTTATTACCATCCTCAATACTGACTTCTGCCCCTGATGTCTCCTATTTTGAACTAAGGAACTTGATATTGGGAGAAATTGACCATCTTTCACTTGGGCTGTACCACCCATTCATGTGTCCAACTGTATAATAGTGGTCAATAATAAGCATCCATATATGGGTAACACACGTAATAGTTGGACAGCTTCCCCTTGTTCCTTAGCTGATAAACTTTCCAATAAATAGGTTGAATACCATCTTTTAATTTACTACAAGCAGCTGCACACTACTTAAAACAATAACAAACATGCATCATAATTATGTGAACGTGAAAACATTAGGCAGCTATAGTAGTGGTTTGAGTTACCCATATGTGGATGATAATTATTGACCACGACTGTACACATCAGCCTAGGTATACTGTACACGTATAAAACAGCATTCACAGAGGTACACACCAATAAATTGATGGATATTTGGATAGAGAACGAGTTGGATGAATGAGTTGACAGATAGATAGAGAGATAGTCAGATTGATTGATTGATAGATAGACGGCTAACTAACTATATATATATATATACAGAAATATAGATATACAGACAAACAACTAGGCAATTCCACGGTGCCCTAGTGTGTGTGTGTGTGTGTGTGTGTGTGTGTGTGTGTGTGTGCTTATGTTTCTGGTATAGGGTGTATTCGAGTGTATGTGTAGATTCTTTGCATACTGTGTGTGAGTGTATTTATGTGTGTATATAGGAGTGTATGTGTTAATTTATTCATTCAGTATGTGTTATATTATTCTTATAGTGTGTGAGTGATTGTGTGTGTGTATGTAGGAGTGTATATGTTAGTTTATTCGTGTAGTGTGTGTGTGTGTGTTATATTATTTGTGTAGTGTGTGTGTGTGTGTGTGTGTGTGTGTGTGTTGGGACATGTGTACAGTAAGTGGGTAGAGGGTTGATATATGGCGTCCCCTTGTAGTACTTCATTTGTTATTATCTTGTCGTGGTGGTTATGTTCTTGATGATGTATGTGGACATTATTTATCCAAGCTGACAGATATGAGAACACACACACGCACACTACACGAAAAATCTAAACACATACTCTTACCTACACACACACACACACACACACACACACTACACAAATAATCTAAACACATACACTCCTACACACTATAAACCTAAACCTACTCACACCCAACACACACCATTACTTAAAAAAAAAGATTATATTAATATTTTCGTGTCACCACCACCACCACCACCACGACAGACACGAGCGCCACATAGTGTTTCCGAAGATGGTGAGCCACGCGTGTGAGGACTACTGCCACTACAACACCATCTACAACAGAGACCCATCCAAGGCCAACACAGCCAGGAGGTAAGTATTTTGCTTCAATCGAATTGTAAGCAAATATATTCATCGCTATATTCATCACTGAAATAACAATAACACTGATAGGGATATTGGTAAGTAAATGATAATAATAACATCCACCCCCCCCCAAAAAAAAAGTCATGATAAATCGTAAAATTAATAACAAACGTAAATTCATTCGTAAAATTCTAACAAGTATAATTACAGGGACAAGAATGCAAATTACGTGACATAAATATTATGAAAAATAACGTGTAATTTTGCTTATTTGGTGAGTCTAGAATCTAGGTTATTATTTATGATCACGTAAACTGCTTGTGTGTGTAACCCTGTCACGTTTCAGTCTCAGTATTCTATATAAAGCCAAGTCTTGAATAATTCTGAATGGGGTAACAACTTACTCGTATAATAATGTGATGTACTTAAGTGTGGCTTTGACTTCTAATGGATACTTTTCAATTTTCAAAAATTTGTCCAAAGTTATTTACTAAATATAGTTCGTGGAGATTCATAACTTTTCTGACTCTACTTTACCCCTTACCTTCCTTTCCTCCTTCGTCATAATTCCATCAGCACCATTATCCCTTCATCATCTCTCCACTACACTATCACCACTCACCCCTCCATCATCACCACATCTACTCTCCTCCATCACATGTACCCTCCTCCATCACATGTACCCTCCTCCATCACCTGTACTCTCCTCCATCACCTGTACTGCCATCACAACTACCATACCCTCATTTCTACATTCATTAATTTTCTACCCACCTCTCCCTTCCTTCGTCAGGTGGCTCTGTGGACAGCTGAGGGACTCGACTAATGTGTACACCGTCCAGACTTCCATCTACGCCTACAGGAGCCACAAAGGGCACCTCGTCCCCTACACTGAAGACATTTGTATCCTTTATGTTTATCCAGTGCATTCAGCCTCAGGCCTTATTCCTCCTCTTGTTAACTGACGCATTTATTATTCCTGTGACTTGTATGTACAGTATATTGATCTCTCTCTCTCTCTCTCTCTCTCTCTCTCTCTCTCTCTCTCTCTCTCTCTCTCTCTCTCTCATCCACAACATTCCCAAGTTAATCACTGTCATCCATTCTTTTGTGTACCGTCACAGCACCATACATTCCCTAACACACACACACACAGGACAGGAATAATGGAGTTGATTATCCCTCTGAGTACCAGGGCAATTATTTCTCTGTGTTTTCTGGCAAATTTTAACTATATTGCGACGCCAGAGAATAACTACTGTGCGGACACGAAGGGATTAGAAACACCTCAATTGGCCCTAATTATCCAGACCAGACTATAGAGAACAGAAGCTCCCTGGGTGTAAACAGAATATTCCCGGGCACTCTGTCACACCACCACCAAATCCCTCACAGTTTTCCATTACCTATTTACAAGAAGTCCAACAGTCTATTCCAGTATACCTCCAGTAGACTCACCAGTACTTTCCAGTGTCTCCATCCAGTCCACTACTACATTCCAGACCCAGACCTATTCACTGCCATGGGAGAATCCTGGGTCGGTAATTTTAAAGTTTCTTAAGCTTTTTCTCACTTCTTAAAGTCTTGAGTAGTTTTCTTCAGACTTGTAGCATTTCCTGACAGTATAATTATATTTTTGGTTTAGATATATATAACGGTATATATTTTTATATACAAGGTGATGAATAATGCTTAATTAATTAATCACGTTCATGGCATTTTTTAAGGATTTTGCAATGTCGCGCTGGTCATAAGTAAGTATCTCCGGCATAAAATTTAAGGACAGGATTTAAGGTTCAGATAATGTAAAGTGTTCTTGATATATATCTTTCACGTTTTATAACCACTGGCTCATTCTGGTTTACTAATTACTTTCGTGATTTTCACAGTATGAGAAAGTATGTTTGAGGAGGTAAACTATTTGTTGTACACTAGAGGCTATTTTCTGTAGTTATCCAAGCTAATGTCAATATGCAGATCAACTCAAGCAAATTATTTTTTTCAGTGATCTTTAACAATAACTTAAAGTCGTAGAGGAATCAGTTGCGTCTAAATTTACCCAAACATTGATACATTACTTCCCTTTAATTAACCAGAGAATTAAACAAGTGTCAAAATAAGAGGACCTGATACTTTCCTTAGCCTTGACCAGACCTACGTACGGGTCGTAACCTGGTGCGAGCTGTGTTGGACTACTACCAATTCCTCGGGCAGGTCCCTTACTCAGTGCCTTCAGCTCAGCCCCTCCACGACCTGCCCAGGGGAAGGGGACCAGCCAGCCCACCACTCAACACCAGGGCCTCCAGAAACCAGCTCTTCCAACAACCACCACACCTACAGGTATCAATTGCCAGCACTTGTAACTAGTACACTCGCAATCCAAAATTTATATCCAGGTCTTGTTGAAGTTTCGAATCATTTGACTTACTAGTGAACCAATTACCAATTAATCCTGTTTTATATTTGCTTGAGCTCGCTTAATTAATACTCGATCAGGCTATTAGAAGGAAGCCTGGATACATATTTTGTATTGCGAGTGTACAGGAGAAAAGGACTGACAACGCTGACTGTACCTGTTATAAGTGCTGGCAACTACTATATACAATGCTCAGTCACCGAGGGGCCTCACTATTATTTTATTGTCTATGTTTTATAAGTCATGTGCTTCTTGGAACTTATAGTAAAAAAAAAAGAGCAAAGTATTGAATAAATATTGACATAAATAAATATATAAATAGGTCAAATCAATACAGGAATGAGTACATAATATATACATTATGAGTAAGTACAAATATACATGGTAACTTGTTTTGTGGTCAGTCTGTATGCATTTGGGAGAGATGAGGAACGTTTCACTTTGCTAACTCTTCACTTATATATGCTGGGAAGTTAGGATAGTGTTTTTTTAATGAATGGACTCGCTAGGACCAACAACAGGTGTATTACTGTTTGACAACTAATTATAATCCTCCATCTCCTACCTTCCTCCTCCTCTTCCTCCTCCTCATCCTGTGTGACTATGAAGCAAGAGCGTTGAGGGAACCCAAGACAATCCTCCACTCTCTCTCTCTCTCTCTCTCTCTCTCTCTCTCTCTCTCTCTCTCTCTCTCTCCTCCTTTCGCTTCCTCTCTCTCTCTCCACACCCCAGCTGCGCGGAGTGATGAATGCAAAGTGGAGAGACAAGGGATGGTAGGGAAGGATGGTAGAGGATGGATGGGGAAGGTTGAGGAAGGATGGAAGGGAGTGAGGAAGATTGGAATATGTTTTGAATGATAAAAAGACCGAAGAAGGATGGGAGAAGGTATGAAAAGGATGGAGAAGGATGAAGAATGATAAGACAAGGTTAAAAAATGATGGGAGAGGAGGGGATGGGGATGAATGGAAAGGACTGGAGAAGGATGGAAAGGGATGCAAATGAATGGAAAGGTTTGTGAAATGGTAGGAAGGTTGAAAAGGCTAGAAGGGTTCGGTTGGGAAGATGAGGAGGAGGAGGACATGGGATGAGGAGGGATGGAAAGGATTATCTGAAACTGAGGAACAATATCATTCTACACCCTCATCCTGTACACCAATAGCGACCTTCGGCAACCATCACAGTATTACACAGACCATGCATGTTGTATTACGATGTGTGTGTGTGTGTGTGTGTGTGTGTGTTTCTTTGTTTGTGTGTGTGTGTGTGTGTGTGTGTGTGTGTGTGTGTGTGTGTGTGTTTGTGTGTGTGTGTGTGTTTCTTTATTTGTGTGTGTGTGTGTTTGTGTGTGTGTGTGTTTGTGTGTGTGTGTGTGTTTCTTTATTTGTGTGTGTGTGTGTTTGTGTGTGTGTGTGTGTGTGTGTGTGTGTGTGTGTGTGTGTGTTCTCAGGCTCGTTGCTCAGGATTCTAACACCAGAACAACTGCAGCCAGATTCTAGGTTCAGATGAATAAGAACTATAAGGTACAAGATTATATTATTATTGCGAACTGTCTGTGATTAGCCGTCTTTGCCCGTCTGTGTGTCTGTCTGTCTTTCTATCTGTCTGTGTGTCAATCTGTTTCTCTGTCTGTCTGTGTGTCTCCTTGTCTGATGGGTTGCCTCTAATCTCCTCCAAGACTATTTGATGGATTTTATTATTTTTCTGTGAGTGTCAGTCAGGATTTCCATTTAACTCCTCGTGTTCTGGAGGAAGAAAATTACACTCGTCTTACACACGCAAACATTGACAATTTATTTAACTGAATTATATGAATCTTCTTTCTTACCTACTTTTTATTCCTCTTTTTCCTTTATATCACTTAATCACAGAAACTGTAATTTATACTTGGATGGATACATTACCACACATACTCCACTCTCTCTCTCTCTCTCTCTCTCTCTCTCTCTCTCTCTCTCTCTCTCTCTCTCTCTGATATTATACATCATATTATTTTGACCGTATTAATAATGTCTGAATAAATCGTATGGTTCATTGTCTCGCATCATTAATTCACATGAGAAATAACGACCCAGTCACAGGGCTACGGTTTTTGTAATAAATAGTGAGCAGTAAATTGTTCCACGTGTATATTCCGATTAATGTATTGCCAAAAAGGGTCATAAGGGTTAAAAATGTTGAGCGATAAGTCTTCCCCGTAACGATGACGACGATAACACTGGAGCCAGATTCTCTCCTAAACAATATAGGAACCCAATGCATAAGTGTACGGTCACGCTAATATGTATAGGTGGTAAGAGTGATACGATGATTAGGAAGGACATAGGAAAGTATTACAGTACAACTTCGGTTATTTTGCATCATTGTTCAGTCAGAAAAGTGCATGGAGGTTAGTGAGTCCTTCAAACATTGCCACGAAACACCACTCGTATTGAAGGAACTCGTTTCGTGGCATCGTAGGGAGGAATCAAAAGCCACCGAGTCTCATATACGATCACAGGGGCCTTAATAAGTTCTCTGTTTCCAGTAATATAATTCCCGACACTTTTATTGAGTGGTTGTACAGTCGGCTACAGAGTTGAGTAATTGTCTGTAATGGGTGTTGGGTCAATCGAGTGTGCATGGCGTTGGGTACATGTAGTTTTCATGTACCAAAACAGCTTAAAAATTTTACTTGTGCTATGCTTCAACTTTGATCAACTCGAGGAAAACCTAATATGCAAACGACGAACCAACCAACCAACCAACCAACCAACCAACTAACTAACCAGCTAACTAACCAGCTAACTAACCAGCTAACTAACCAGCTAACTAACCAGCTAACTAACCAGCTAACTAACCAGCTAACCAATTAGCTAACCAACTAATTAACTACCTAATCAACTCAGTAACTAACTAACTAAGCAGTAAGCAGTGTGTTGAATGCATGAGTATATCCGGCGGGTGTCAACAAATAACGAGAATATGAGTGATGTATATTGGCAACACTTCCCATGGCTGGTGGCAGGTTGGTGGTGGCAACACTAATCAAACAGTTAATTGCCACCGCCAGGAAGTGACTCAGTGGGTTTGGATTCCATGACAGCTTTTCATTATAGAGTTGAAACCACAGATAGACTGTAGACATATGTTAAGTACGGTTTGTTGACAAGTAGTGCTGTAGTGGCGATGTGTTGTCAGTAAAGACTCTTCCTCGTGTATGTAAGGTAAATATTGTCATAGGTTTTGAGTGTCTGGGTCAGATAATAGGGTGAGTGCTTGGATTAATTAATTATCAGTAATTATGCAGGCACCATGAATGTCTCTTATGTCACTTCTATCCTGATACATTGTTTGTCTATCGTATTTTATTATAGCTTGCAACATTCGACACTCATCATAATAACGTCAAGTCGTGTCATTTGTTATAACGGATGGATGCTGTACCAGAGATGGATTTTTTCCTCTCTGGTGGAAAAGGAATGAGTTAAATGCGACTTTTCGATTTGAAGTTATTGAGAAAAATAACTTATATGATTTTTCGATAAAGTTCTAAAACAAGATCTTGATAAAATTTTCAGACGTCAGATTGTCCCTGCCGTAAGTAAGAAATTATTAGATTTTATCGGTGGTCACCTAGGTTCCAGATTCTAATTAAAGATTTTTATATTTTCCCTTGACCACCAATATAATAAATACAATACAGTTTGGTGAATGTATCAGTAGAAAGATAAGGTTTGTGTTGTCTGTTGGTGGTTTGTGTTTTACTGATGTATACTTGTTCATGTTATTATCACTTGTTGACTATAGACGAGGGGCGGGGCACAGCAGCAGCAGCAGCAGCAGCAGGGACGGACAGGACGGGTCAGATGGGCAGGGGGCGGGGGCAGGAGAAGAGCCAGCGACACCAGTCCCGCCCCCACCTACCCCGGCGACACACACACACAGACAGACGACACCACGGACGAGGAAGAGGAAGAGGAAGAGGAGGAAGAGGATGATGATGAAAGGGGAGGGAGCGAGAGGTCAGGTTTGGTGGTGAGGATACAACACAAGTCTCTGCCTGCCCCGCCTCGCTCTATACGTCTCCAGCACCGACCCACCGCGTCCACTCTGGAGGGGGGGTCGTCGATGAGGGGTGTGGGTCGGGGGGCACGGCATCCCAGCACCAACTATGTGACACTGTTCCCCGGCCAGGCCCCACCCCCTCACCCCCACTCTGACGACGACACCCGGAGCCTGCCAGACCTCCCGTCCCTCACCGCCTCCCTTCCAGCCCTTAGGACCGCTCCACCTCGCCGCCGTCGCCCCCGCCAGCCTGGGGGGATGGGGGCGGGGAGGGGCGGGGGTGTCAGCTGGCAGGAGCCCCGCCTCACCTACCGCTACTATGACTTTAGACGCCTCACCCGACCCCGCCGCCGTCGCCACAAACGGCGGGGTAAGAGTCGCTCTCCTAGCCGCCCCCGCCGCCCCAGGCCCCGCCGCCGCCCTCCCAGCCCGCCACCTGTCTCCCCGCCGCGACCTCGCAGGATGGCGGCTGGTGGCGGCTTTAACGCTTCCAGGATGGCGGGATCAGGTAGAGGTGAGGTGGGGCCGGGGCAGGGGGCGCCCCGTGGGGTCTCCAGGATAGATGTCAACCAACTTACCATCGGGGGTTACAGAGGGGATGCCGCCCCCCGCTGGCAGGCCACGCCCCGCCCCGCACTGCCCCCCGCACCACCCCTACTCAGGCGCTTCCTCGACCCACACGCCCCTCTCTTCTAAACCCCCCCTCCCCCCCACCTTTCATTCCACTCTTATTCTCTCCTTCCTTTGTACACGTACACCGATTACCATGGAGCTATACGGTTTACTTCCATGCCTCCTTTGCTTCCTCTTCCATTAGTCCTCTCCTTCCATCCAACCCCAGTCACCCTATATTTGTTACTCCCTTCCCATCTCCATACCGTATACAGTGTTTTAACCATTCCATTCCATTCTATCCCTCCAGAGGATATAAATATCCCCTGAACTCTTCCCTTTCCCTTTTATTCACTCTCTTTTCTCATCTCTACCCTTTTCCTCCTCTCCTCTCCCTCACAATTTTCTCACCATTTATTCTCATCTCAACAAACATCTTCCCTCCTTTCACCCCCATTTCTTCACCGTCCTTTTCCCCTCCCCTATATACCTTTTCTCACCTCACTTATTTATCCACCCTCCCATTCTATCCCTATCATCCTCTCCTCCCTTTCTCCTCCCATTCTCCCCTTCCTTCCTTTCTGCCTTTCTTCCCTTCTCTCCGCTCACCCTCCCTTTCCCCTCCCATTCTCTCCTTTCTTCTTTCCTTACTTTCATCCCTTCTCTCCCCCTCCCCCCCCCCCTCACCTCAAACTCAGGGCAGCCACCCGTCACTTTCCTCAGCCTCGTTGCAGCTTCGCCTTTGCAATTGCACTAACTTCTGACACCCACCAATATCTTACTGCTTCTGCAATACTCTCACACACCCGCAGCATCAGGCTTTTGCAGTCCTCGCAAATACGGGCAATATTATTACTTTTTTTTATTTTTTATTTTTTTGTTTATTTTTCCAATAGTTTGATTCGTTAGCGATATTTTGTGGATACAGTTGCAGTTTTCTAGTTTTTTTTTTAATATCATATATATGTTTGGAATTTGTAATGCACATTTTATATACCGGTATATTCTTACGTTTGCAATGTTTTGATAAAGCTTATGGTATATTCCAATTTACTTCACCGTACTTGGAATTAAAAGGAAAGTCTTACTAAATATTTTTAAAACACTTGCAGGAATTTTGAAGCCCTTGCAAATGTTTAAGCCCTTGCAATTCACATTTATTACATTGGAGTACCTCGAGTCCTCCAAAATATGCCAGGAAACAGGAATAGTTTGGAGGATTTAGTTGCTCCAGATTTACCAACACAAAATTTCCTCTTTAACTTACTTGCTGTTATGAAGCAATATTTCTGGGTTCCACTTTACAGTATCTTTACACAAGACACGTGCAATATGAGTGAAGAACATCCATGCAGTACAAGTGTTGGCTCTGTGCTCAATTTCCTACTGGGGTAAGTTACTTGTATTTATTTACATGGTATTGTGTGATTATGGGGTTATTCAGAACTTGCAATAATCATGTTATTTGCAACGTATTCAAATCTGCCTTATCCTCTCTTTCTAATGCTATATATAATCCTTGCAGTTACCCTATTATGAGCAATAAAGCCATACTTACAATAATCTTATAATATCAGCAATAATTCTAATGTAATTATGATCAACAACAAAATATCCTCTGCAATAATGAAAACCAAAGCAATAATCCTAAAAACCTGTAATGCCTGAAACACCTTTACACGCATGCAACATATGATCACAACACACAAAAGTTTCCTAACACTTTCAATATCACAAAACGTACAATATTCTCAAGCACTCGCAGTATCCGTATAGGCACTCACAATATCCCTATAGGCACTCACAATATCCCTATAGGCACTCACAATATCCCTATAGGCACTCACAATATCCCTATAGGCACTCACAATATCAATTTCACCAAAGCTCCACAGCAAATAAATACATTGACTTCCTTATCAGTATTAATTAAGAGGCATTTACTGATGTCAGGTCAGGTATAGCTTAATACTCAGAGTGGCCAAGCAATGTTATCTTTTCCACACATTATGACACATGTACTGTTGTTGTTGTTTCTTAGAAGATGGATAGTCATTGAGTAGCTTAATTAAGGGAATACTACACTGTTGGAAAATCTGGAGCAACTGATCCCTCCAAACTATTCCAAGCAACAGGCCACCAACCAGTATTTGTGTTTGTTTATCTGGTCCTGTTTCCTGACATATACTTTGGAGGAATCAAGGCTCTCCAGGTGTGTTACTTACTCCCATATTCAGTTGTGTCATATACGAGTAAGATTTTTCGTAAACAACTACATGTTTGGATTTTCATCAGATTTTCCCTGAATATTTAAAACACGGTATTCCAGCCCACGGTGAATATCAAAATGGAAACAATGCCGTCCAATATTGATGCCTTAGAGTAAGATGGGAAGGAGAATTTATGGTCTCTTATATTGTATGTCAGTGAAATGGTAGTCTTCAAATCACACTGGCACCATTTCTAAAGATACTTTTTTTTTTAACCTGCCACATGTTGGACATGAGGTGTAGCACAGGAGGTGTAGAATAGAACTTTAATAACACTGTATACAAGGGTCAGAAATATAGTCAACATGTGCTATAAGTGTTGCATTTGGTAAATACGCAAAATATTGCACAAGACTTAACATCAAAGAAAAAAAATAAGTGGTTGAAGATACAGTGGATTTAAACTGATGATGTTTAAGACGATGATAATGACAATAACTTTATGGTGACAACGACGACGAAAAAGGAAATAATTTGATGTGCCGTCTTTATGTAAACAATACCCAGCAAATTCGAAACCTATGTATTTATTGTTTGTCTCCCTCTCAAGTGAACATACGCTTAAGTCCATGATGTCATTCTGCTTCCTATTATAAAATTAAGTGGCATTACCTTAAGACTGTAAGAGTAATTTACTGTCTCCATTTCAGGAACTTTGTAGCATATATAGATATATGAATACAATCTTCTTACAATAAGCATAATACTGTATGACATAATTTTGATCCAGGTAAATTAAGGTGATGAGGACTGCAACGATGTAGAGTCGTAGACGATGCCTGAATGTTGTTAAGTTACGTCTAATACGTTTTAGATGTAAACAAACACACAGGTGCCATTCCTCTACCCAGAGTTACCAACCTGAGTACCAGTTTGAGTGTCTGAGTTGCAGTTTGAGACCCTGAATACCAGTTTCAGAACATGAATACCTGTTTGAGACCCTGAATACCAGTTTGAGAGCATGAACTGTTGAAATGTCTGTATGAGCGTCAGTTAGAATACCAAGTTCAGTATGACCGTCAGTTCAGTATGACCGTTAGTTATTATAAACTGACCAAAGGCTGTAGACGTATCTTTTTTAATTCCAGTATGAGTATAGATGTCAGTTTGTTTATGTGTTTCCTTCAGCGCCAACTTGAGTGCCTCTTTAATTAACGTCTGGCGTCAATTCCAGTTGTAAGTAAAGACGCTGCTATAATTATAAATTCCATTATTATTACATATTAGTGTAATTTTGTAATAGTAGGTTAATGGTTCTCTATAGGAATAAATTATAATGTAATAACTTTTAGGCCTTGTTATTTAAAAGGACCATGTGATTGTTTATTTATGGGGATTGGAGGCTTCTGATTCCTCCTGATTATGACACGAAACACACTCCTTACATATAGGTGGTGTTTCGTGGAGTAATTGAAGGACTCGGTTGCCTCTAATATTACGACTACATCACAGGGTCCCTCTAATAATAGTGTTTTCTAATAGAGTTTTCTAATAACTTTTCAGTAGTGTAAGTTGCTAATTTAATGTAGCTTTTCGTAATTTTGGAAAGTGATTGGCTGGAGGTGGTGTGACTGACAACCAATCATAACAATGGCTTCTTCCCCTTTTAATAAAAGACTTTTTAATTAACCATTGTGTTCCTCTTGTCTCATTCTGCACAACTTACACCTCTTTTCATATTTATTGAGCTTTCTTTTCTTTCTTTTCTATATATTTTACAGCATGGACAAAAGTTATATCTCGGTCATCAGCCACTAATCAACTCTTATGCAGAAAAGGAACAGATGAGATATATTGATTTAACATTTCATTCACGAGTATATCTATATAATAATCAACATCACATTGAGAATAACAAGGTTCCCATCTAAGGTGAGGGTGACTTTCACCTAGTTATATCTTTCTATTTATCTGTCTATCTGTTTGATTATTTATTTATCTATCTATCTGTCAGTTAATGCATCTTTTTATCAATTTATCTGTCTGGTTTTTTATCCTACTTATCTATTTAACTGATAATATATCTATCTATCTAGTTTGTCCATCTCTATATATCTACTTATATATATATCACTATATTTATTCTATCTCTATATTTATCTATCACTATATTTATCTATCTATATTTATCTATCTCTATATTTATCTATCTCTATATTTATCTATCTCTATATTTATCTATCTCTATATTTATCTATCTCTATATTTATCTATCTCTATATAGGTGCATGTCTTAATAAAATTATCACCTCGTTATTTGTGTACCCAGGGGAGACAGGAGGAGACGAGGGGGGGGAGGGGTAGAACATGGAGGAGGGGGAGCAACAAAGGGGGTAGACTGGAGGGGGAACAGGTGGGGCAAAGAGGGGTTAGTAGAGAATAGAGTGGATGGGGGGGGGGGGGGAAGAAGGTGAAGGAGAGGGGCAGGGGGGAGCAAAAGGAGGGTGGAGGAGGGGTTGGAGGGGGAGCAAAGAAGGGTGGAAGAGGAGAGGGGCAGGGGGAGCAATGGGGGTGGAAGGGGGGCAGGTGGGGATGATTGAAGCATCTGATGCCAACTGAATTCTGATGCTGCCGCCCCCCCCCCCCTCTTCTCTCCCCACCCCTCCCTATCTTCCCCTTCCCTCCCCTCTCTCTTTTTCCCTCCTCTCTTTTTCCTCCTCTCGCTTTCCTCCCCTACCTTTCTCCTCTTTTCTACCCCCCCCCCCTTTCTTTCCCTACCTCCTCCTCTACTCACTCTCATTCCCTCTCATCCTCCCTATCCCCTTTCCTCCATCTTTCCCCTCCTCTCCTTCCTCTTCCCCTCTTTCCTCTCCCCCCTCCCCTCCTTCCTCTTCCTCTCCTCTCCTTCCTCTTCCCCTCCCCCTCCTTCCTCTTCCCCTCCTCTTCTTCCTTTTCCCCTCCTCTGGAACCCGTTCACGTCTCGGCTTCCATTTTCCCTCCCCTCCCTCCCCATCACACACCCTCCCCTCCCCCCCTCATTTCCAACCCCGGTAGTCAGGGAAATTTTCCACCTTGAAGCAACATGGTAGGGGGGGGGGAGGGGGGGAAAGACTTGAGGTGAGGGGACGTTAGGGGTGAGGAGGGAGGAGGGAGTTAGAGGTGAGGGAGGGGGAGTTAGAGGTGAGGGAGGGGGAGTTAGAGATGAGGGAGAGGAAATTGGGGGTGAGGATGTCAAAGGTTAATATCAATCACTGTTATTTATAAGAGTAGTAACAGTAACAGTAAGGAGTGTACTAACATCATTGCTAAAATGGGTAGTAACAATAGTATAAGTATATAGTAATAACTAACTAAAGGTATGCACAAGTGACCATCATACCATTTATTTTTTTAAGTTCTTTATTAAATTTTAAGTTTAGTACAAGCCCAAACACTCTGGGGAACGTTGCCACTAAAGGCCAGGAAGTTATCTGAATCTATGGTGGGATATTAATAAGAGTAAATATATGTAAACAATCGCAGTAATATTTATCATGAAAGAAAATCGTGCCAGTCCATGTCAAATAACCGAGTCCCTCTCACTTTTCTCACGTTTTCTTTAGTTATCTGGGTTTACGAAAGTTTTCTTTGGTACGGCAACACTCGTGCAGAAATAATACTGTATGCCCACTGTCTATTATGTCTATTAATTACTAGTATTTCACAATATTATCATTATTGTTTTTGTTCTCTTAGATGAGATATTACTACAAATTATCTATACCTATGTTTACACCTATCAGTTTCCCACCATGTATCAAATAACTTAATTCATGGTCTTTAGCGGCAACGTAAGGAAGTGATTTGTTTCCTTGGTTACTTTGGAGGAATCATTAGCCATTCAACTTACCCAAAAGTGTCCCTCCCCTTAGTAACATGTTGCTGCTCATATTCTGGTTCTCGCTCCAACAATATCAAGCCTATATTATACAAGACCCAGCGGATTTCACTCATATAAACACATACAGTAAAATATCTAGAAACGGCGTACAGGTTCTCGCGTTGTTTGGTCTATATTGGATGTAGGGTGGACTGAATGACATACCAAGTAGAGTGAAAGAGAGAATAATAAATAATAAACTGATGTACGTACGTTGATCTTATATGCTGGTGGTGTCTGATGTAAACAATAAATACAGCAGCATCCATTTTCCCACTGTCTGACGTCCGTGTAAGCAAACCCCAGTGAGTGAGCAATGTGAAACTGAATATATATATACTTTAGTATGTTTTTTACCATCGTTGCATTTGTCGTGTGTTATTCTGGGTGTTATAAAGTCATTTTTACATGAGACGGTGACAGTGAGTTTAGTACTTTTCCCGAGACGATAATTATGGTTCACAGTTATCTTTACTACTTTAATTATCCTACCCTTATCTTCACCCTTATCCTTAGCCTTACCTTCACCCTTATCTTACCCTTACCTCTACCCTTGCCTTATCTAAACCCTTTAACCTTACCCATATATAGGCTACTTTTACCTTCACCCTTCCTTATCTTTACCCTTATCTTTACCCTTGCCCCTACCCTTGCCTTATCATTACCTTTACCCTTATCCTTTACATTGGGTATTTTCTCTCTGTATAGGACTTCTTGTTCATTATTGTATGAAAACAAGAACATGTTTGTGTTAAGTGTTAAGTGATCAAAAGTCTTCATGTTCACAGGTGCCTTTTGGGGAATATAGTGATTCAATGTCTCTTATACAAGGCTGCATTTTGGTCAATTATTTTATGAAGGAAAGACGATTAAATGTGACGAGAACAATCAGTATGTGTTTATTGACATATATATACTGTAGGCTTCTTACAGATAAGTCAAGACAGGGTTTGTTCAGGAACTAAATTCCAACAAAAATATATATTCTTCCCACCACAGTTTATTCAGATTTGTATCATATTTCTTTTACATATTCATATATAAAAAGTAGTTTGTAGTTTAATAAATATATATCGTTTCCCTGAATAGAACAATTTTACACCAAAGTAAGCAATATAATTAACAATAACGAAAACGACATTCACAAAAATTCACATACAAAAATAAAGATACAGACATGATACACAATTATGAGTCACTACACAGACAAAACACACAATGAGGATTCACCACAGATACACAGTAATACAGATTTACTATACATAGACACACCACCACACACATTACGATACACAATGAGGATTTAACACAGACACCAGTAACACAACAGTAACACCAGCAACACAACAATTAACATCCACAGTAACAGGACACACATTAACGATTCACTTGAGGGATGTAACGTGTAATAATGATTTAGTATATGAGATACAGTACATACGTGACACACAATGTTGATTCACTAAACATATATAACATACAACAATAATATACATAACAACAGAAAACTTGTGAACTGATAAATTGTGTGATAGATGTACAAATAAGAATAAAATCACATGAGGGGTTTTCTGTTGCTGGAGAATTGGAGAGTTGCTGATTCCTCCAAATTATGCTACAAAACAGACCCCCTACTCGTCTACTGAGATAGGTTAGTCAGTTTCCTGGCATAGTTTGGAGAATTCATTACTCCTTGACAATTCACCTACAAAAGATTAACTCCTTTACTTCCAAAACATCAAACACAAGCATTAATGACAAATACAAGAGTAAGAACTTATTCACACACAAATATAAACATCAGTACTAAGAAAACACACAATACATATAGGAGTGGACAAATGCAGCTACAACTGATGAATAAATACAAATTGAAACACATATTTGAGGAATAACTGAATACTTGGTGAATAACAATCTCACCCAGTAATTCAGAAATGAGAACACGTGTCATTCGTAAAATAACTAATAGATATTTCATAAACAACTGGACTTGGCGAGTATTTCACAACTAATGTATAATATGTTTCATAAATAATAGACCAACTCAGACTTCGTAGGTTAATGACAAAATACTAGGTAATATACAGTGTATAATACACACTCTATAAATAATATATTTTATGTCTCATAAATATGTGAAAGGTAATTCATAAATAATAACTATGGTATTCATAAATAATTAGTCTTGATGAAGGAGGGGCTGCATATGAGGTTGGACTTGCTAGGTCTGACGGTACTGGGTGACAAGGGGACGGATGGTGGGGGAGTCGTTCAGCAGTGTGTACAACCTGTAAAGTAAATAAAGTATGTACAGTACAGTCAGTAAGATCATTTACAACCGCTGCCACCAGAAGAAAGTTGTATGCATCGTTTGACCTTTGGTGTTATATTCGTCTACTTTTCATTTCTTCATACATGACTAAGGAGCTTAAATCCGTAAATGTGTGAACGATAGCTGGTAATTACTGGGACGATACCTGGCAAGTAAGGTGTGTCGTGATAGTAGAGTGGAGGATGTGGTGCTGGTGCTGGTCTTGGTGCATAGGAGTACAGTGTTTGTCGCCAAGGGTCCCGTCTAATGATGTTGTTCCCACTATTGCTGGGGAGGTAGTCTGGGGAAGGGAGGGCACGAGTGTAGGAGCGACACGAGTAGCAAATAAGTGTTAAGACATTATATATATATATATATATATATATATATATATATATATATATATATATATATATATATATATATATATATATATATATATATATATATATATATATTTTTTTTTTTTTTTAATCCCAATGACGAAAAACAAACTAAATATTAACAAAGATTCACTGAGTGAAGACAATAATATTGATAGGGTATGAATTAATTTATGTATGCAGTAGTGTTTGTTACTGTTATTTAGAGGTTGTTGTATTGTTTATACCTGTTGAAGATCTAACTCCTTCTACCAATGCCGCCATGGTATCTTTTAGGTGGTTTAGGTCTTGCCTCACGTGTCCTGCCGCCTGGCCTTGGTTTCTTGAGTTGTCCTGCTGACTGATGACGACGTGGGTGGTGCTGCTGACGGGGCGGGTGTAGGTGATGTCATGGGAGGTGGATCGGGAGGGCCTCACTACCACCACCACCTTCTCTTCACTTGTTTGTCTATTGGTGGTGCGTCTGTTGGTGGTGTCGTCGGGAAAGAGGTCCCAGCTCAAATCCCAGCCCAGGTCCCAGTCCCAGTTGGGTGTGGAGGCGGTGTGTGTGACAGTGTGTGTGACGAGGACTGGTGTGGGCTGCGACACTACTACAGTGAAGGGCTGTGAGGGCGAGGAGGGGCTAGCGGCGGGCATCACTAGGGGCTGGTAGAGGGGCTGCTGGTAGGAAGGCAGGTACACTGGCTGTGGGACTGGGTAAAACTGTGTGAGGGAGGGCGTGGCTCCCACTGCCTCTTGACTGTTGCCCTCAGGAGGGTCGGTGCCCCCTCTCAGTCTTGACAACAAAGACCGAAGACCTGTCAGCAGAGTCCTGCCTTGTCGCTGACCTGCCACACCCACCTCACCCGACACTGACGAAAAACATGATATGGTGATGAATATTTGAAGCTGCTAAAGTATAACTATTTACATGATGAATGTTAGGTATTCATTTCACTAGAGTTCAGTTATTTCGGTCAGACGGGTTAACACTAGTGAACCTAATTTCGTCTCAAATACGCGTTTGACGTTCTCCGATGTATCCAATGTGTGTGTAAATATACTGTAGGTTAATGCAAAAGATATATAAGCGCTCAAGTTCTTAAGAACGTTAACCAACCATCGTGTAACTCCAAAACTTACCTTGTTGGGAGTGGAGCATAGATGATGATGATGATGATGATGATGATGAGGGCTGAGGGTGGAGGTGGAGTAGTGTTGGGTGAGGGTCCTGTTGTTGGAGGGTAATGGCGGGACACATCAACACCAACACCACCAACACCACCAGGTACACAGGCATCACCACACACACCTGACAATGTAAACAACAAATCACCTTCAGGACACACCTTTTCTGTCAGTAATATTGTAAGTAGCAATGAATATTGCTGTAAGTATGAGGAGTGAGTGTGACCAGTATGAGGAGTACTGAGAGTGTGAGGAGTATTATCAGTGTGAGGAATGAGTGTGAGTAGTTTTGAGAGTGTGAGGAGTGTTGTCAGTGTGAGGAGTATTGAGAGTGTAAATTATCCTCCAACTAACTCGAGGGCTACTTACTGAAATCCTCCAAACTTTACAACAAGACGGAACCCATACTCGTGTATTGAAGAATTAAGGAATGATCCTGTTTTCCGAGAACCAGCTGAATGGAATCAATTTATATCTCAGCCAATCTGAACTTAACTGATTCCTCAAACTTGTGCTGGACAACAGACCAAACCAAGTAAACACAGATAATCTGCTTCGTGGCATATAGATTGGAGGAATCGGTAGCCTCCAATTCACAAACAACATAACATTTACCCAAAAACATACAACAGTGAAGAAAACACCAAACAACTGAAGCCCCAGAACGCAAAACATGACGCACATGTGAATTGTCCTTAACCAACCCTGCACTAGAGAGTCAAGAGATAAACCGTAATAAGTCAGTCTATGTGTTGGCTACTCGCTGTTTACTCACCATGGTTGAGTGGATTTGGGTCGAGTTGGTGATTTCGGTCCTTGGTTTCCAGTGGTGGTGGTACAAGGGAAGGTAATGAAGGACTTAGTGTTCCTTCTCCTCGTCACAACACTCGGTATAACTCACTACATATATACAACAACACCTGGAGAATTCCTGTACCACAAAAGCCGAGTCATAACCTGCAACACCGGTTTATTGCAGTAATATCAACACACAATTTCACAAAAAAACATCAGTATCACAAGTCTTGTATTTAAACATAACATTTAAATGCAACACCAAGTTTATATCACAAAACCCATAGCGTCATCTCAACTATACGAGTATACAACAACACACTCCCACCATAACACCTCCAAGAACAACAGCTTAGAAACAACAACAACAGGAACACCATAACACTCCCATTCATGTCCTTCCACAACACAAACACTGAAATGAAGCTGTGGATTGACAAAGAAAATAACACACAGTTTCCCACAAACAATATCTAAAGACACTGATTATTAAGAAGTATTTCCTAACTTATAAAGGATCGGAGGTAAACTGTAGGTACCAATGGACGTAGATTAAATACACTACTACCAAAACTACACTCAAAACGTTAAAATGTAAATGTTTCGATTAATTGACGAAGAAAGTTATACTCTAACCGGTAGTCCGTGAAATCTGATAAACAGATCTTGAAGGTGTGGCGGTGTACTTTATACAACTGCATTTACAGGCATGAGTTTGTACACATTTAATTCTCAACAACTGTAAACACGATCATTGCAGTTACGAGTTATACAAGTGAGGAGGGAAGATGAAACTATGTCCGAGAACATTTAATGCACCACTTAATAATACAGTAATTCCCACTTCATTGCTTGTGATGCTGCTTGTCTTGTTTACTTCCTGGAGGAGGAGTGGGACGTGTGGGTCTCCTGATGATGAACCAGAGAGTGAGACGTGCCCCCACCACAACACTTACACGAGCTATAGCCGGCGACAAACAAACACACACACACACACACACATTCACACAGACAGGGGGCGACGAGAAAGTAGAGGAGGAGGAGGAGGAGGAGGAGCAGGAGGAATGAGAGTTACAGGTGAGGCCAAGATGGTGTTGTTGGAATGACTGCAGTTTTGCCACTTACGGGACCTCTTATATAGCCGTCCAGGAAATGACTAAGCAATGTTTGGGAGGTCTGGATTGGGTGTGGAGGTGATGGGATGGGTTTGGAGGTGATTGGGATGGGTGTGGAGGTAATGGGATGGGTGTAGAGGTAATGAGATGGGTGTGGAGGTAATGGGATGGGTTTGGAGGTGATGGGATGGGTGTAGAGGTAATGGTATGGGTGTGGAGGTGATTGGGTTGGGTGTATGGGTGTCTGAGGTGTGTGGGTGGCCGAGTAGCATGCATGGGTATGGTGTGCCCGTGGGTACGAATAATGGATGTATGCATGTAAGGGGTGATTGGGATGGCTCAGGAGGTATGGGTGACAGGGGTGAGTGAGTGGGTAGGTGTCTAATGCCCCTGTGATCATGTATGAAAGTTGGGGGCTTCTGATTCCTCCTGACTATGCCACGAAACATGCTCCTTCACTATAGGTGGTGTTTCGTGACAATTTTTGTATATAAGACTCGAACATTTCCAATTTTCTGAGTGGCTGGGTGGAAGAGGTGGTGGTGGTGGTGACTGGAAAGAGTGTGGAGGTGATTGTAGATATTATGACTCAAAGAGATAATGGAGTGGATGAATGGGATGGACGTAGGAGTGAAAAAAAAAATGGATGGAGTTGGATGATTATGTGACATTGTGAGTGGATCTTGACGTGTTCCATTTTCATTTAGTATTGTTGTTGTTTTTGTTGTTGTTGTTGTTGTTGTTACACTCGTAGTTTGATGTGTTTAGTGGGATGTTGTAATATTGTTTGTGTACACCGTGATACAGCCACTAATTCTGTTCCACCTGATACAATAACATTTTACAGGTCACACTGCTATGATTTGTAACTCCATATCTTGATATCCTCAACTTTCAGATAAGGTGAAATTCATTATGAGAGAAAATGGAAAATAATCCGTGACCAAAGATAACGAGAGAGAGAGAGAGAGAGAGAGAGAGAGAGAGAGAGAGAGAGAGTGCACGGCAGGCCTGAAAAAAATATGCGCAGATAAAAACGAGTGCTCTACATTGCAAAAACTAAATAGGTCAAGAGGTCCTCGGTATGTTGTTTTGTTTGTTACATTTCATTGAACTCGGTCGGTCTCAGGTTATGATCGATCTCACTTGTTTTGTCGTAGCTCACGTCCTCAAGTAAATAACGTCAACGTGAAGAAATCAACAGTCCATTCCGACCTGTGTTACATGCATGGGTAGGGTTGCCATACGTCTCGACAAACCACGGTATTTCATTCACGTCGACCGTGTGTCATAAACAGGGTCGTATCTTATTAATTAAAAAGTTGAAAATATTGACCATCTGTATTTGAAACCTGGAAAAGAAGAGCATCACATCAGTCAGGGAAAGTACAGTCACGAGCACTAATAAGTATACAGGTGTGCTTCGAATACCTGGAGACAGTAAATAAATGCACAATAAGATCTCCATTGGAATTACTTCGTTGGTGAAATTGAACTGTTCGAAGCATCAACCAAACCTGTATACTTATTAGTGCTCGTGACTGTACATACATAATTCAATGCATGTATATACGTCTCGGACTGAAGGGTTTAAACTTAATAACTAAATCTTTAATACTATCAGTTACGTACAGTTGGCCATGACAGGAATTCTTACACAGTCTATATGGAAAGAGAGGTCATTAGTTTGGAAGTACTGCATTGTATGTTCTCGGTGACTCAGTGATTACAAAACCTAATAATAATAATAATAATAATGTTGTATTGCAGTTACGTAGTTTTAAATTTTCTGTATAGTTGTAAACTCTCGAAAACAACAGTGTGTGTACGAATTCTTGTGGCCAATAGTAAATGTACAGTAAATCCACAACAAAATTTATGTATCATACAGTATAATCTCCAACAAAACCTACATTATGTCTCTTACAGTACAATCTCCAACAAAACCTACATTATGTCTCTTACAGTATAATCCCCAACAAAACTTATGACTGTCTTCCTCGTCCATTCCTATTACAGAAAATGAACCAAGAAATAGATATGTGAGAAAGTATACAATTAATTATTGCACTGACTCAAGTATAGGCGGTATAGACACAAAACTCGGTATAATTCAATCCATTAAATATATAATTATATACTTAGCCACATTTTACTATTAATTATAGTGAATGGCAGGCTGGGGCTGTTGCTGTGCTTACGACCTGAATTTTTTTCTTTATTTCTTTGTGTGTATGTGTGTGTGTGTGTGTGTGTGTGTGTGTGTGTGTGTGTGTGTGTGTGTGTGTGTGTGTGTGTGTGTGTGTGTGTGTGTGTGTGTGTGTGTGTGTGTTCAGGGCAAAAACTATTTATTAAGAAGTACGCAGCCAGAATAAGGAGACAGAAAACATGGTTCCGGATGGTTCCCTCTCAACTTATAATACGCCCCGGACTGACTTTCCTTTTGCTATCTATGTTTTTCACTTCTCTCTTATTACTCGTACTTTCTTTTCCTTCCTCTTGCCCCCTTTTTAACTGTTTTCTTTTTTTTTTTCTCTCTCTCTCACTTTCTCGTCCTCCTTCTCTCTCTCACTTTCTCATCCTCTCTCTCTCTCTCTCTCTCTCTCTCTCTCTCTCTCTCTCTCTCTCTCTCTCTCTCTCTCTCTCTCTCTCTCTCTTTTCTTTCCTTTATCTTACTTCCTATTCCAGTTTCCTTCGCTTTCCAATTCTCCTTCACTTCAATTCATTCTCTCCTTTTTTTATTCCACACATTTTTTTTCCTCCTCTCCTATTCCCATTCTTTGAGGACCTAAAATTCCTCGTTTCTCCTCTTTCTTTCTCGCCTTTCTTCACATTCCATTCCTTCCACGCTTCTTTGGCCAATTTCACACATTTTCATTTCCTGTCAATTTTATCTTCTACGATTGTTAAAAAAGAAAGTTGCGTTTTTATCAAAGTATTTGAGTCAACACGAATTCTGTTTTAAATCATATGAAAAAAGGAAATAAACAGCAGTAGATTAGTTGATCATTACGAGGCTGTTTGGATCTAAGCTACGAATTATGCAGTTAAAAAGAAATGACAGAAAATTGTTTAATGTAGTGTTTAATGGGAAGGAACAAAATAAATCGTATCTTGTCTATGGTGATGTTGACAGCTACTGATTCCTCCATACAGTGCCATGAAACAGTAGCTGTAATGAAGGTGAGTGTTTCGCAGCATAGTTTGGAGGAATCAGTTTTAAAGGGAGAGTACACTTTTGGTACATTGGAGTGCCATGATTCCTCCATGCAATGTATGCCAGGGAAACGGACCAAATTAACCAAAATAATGGTGTCTTGTTGCTTGGAATAGTTTGGAGGAATTGTTAATATACCAACACTGTACTCTTTCCTTAAGGGGGTGCGGGAGTAGGGGGACAGGCTTGGGGGAGGGGGGGGTTAAGGGGGTGCTGGAATTGGGGACAGGCTTTCTACCAACCCCAAGCCTGTCCCCCTATTCCCGCACCCCCAACTCCCCCCCAAGCCTGTCCCCTACTCCCACACTCCCTTAATTAATTGGGTCTTTGGTGTAGCTAACAATACAACTATATACTACACACGATTTCCTTCCTGCAGCCATCATAACTCCTATTTTACTATTTTATTATTACTATTTACCTATTTTACTATTACTTTGTTGGTTGTGGCTTCTTTTACTATTACTTTGTTGGTTGTGGCTTAATTCTCGTGATACTTTGCTTGGACTAATGGCAGTACTATATAATACTTAATAAGAGGAGAAACTAGACACTTAAATGGTCGAATGAAAATATTGAAGGTGTAGAAACTTGGGGTGGAGGACAGTTCCATTTCCCGGCACTTCTTTCAATTGCCAAAAAAAAATAATCTTGGCCATAAGAGAAAACAGCTGAGCGCTTTCTCTCCAAGGAGGGAAGTGGATGGAGGGGAAGGAGGAGGAGGAGGAGGAGGAGGAGGAGGAGGAGGAGGAGGAGGAGGAGGAGGAGGAGAATAAGGCTGGCAGTAACACATAAACAAAAATATAAGAGGGTATAATATCTTGTTGGCAGATTTGAGAGCCACTAAAAAAACTCTTCCATTAAATCTGTTAATAATATCTTGGTACAGTTTGGTGGAGGAAGCAAGTAACTTTGAATTTGCCAGCAACGTAAAAAAAAAAAAAAAATACATAAATCATACTGCATGTAGATATACGTATATAATAACAGTAGACACCTTCTTTATACTTGTATTTTTTTATACATAATTTTATACATTCTTTGCACCGTCCTATGTCACTTTTTTTTTAGTGTATCTTATAACTTCATCATAATATCAACAACAGAAACAACACAACAACAATAACATCATTTATATTATTTTGTGATTAACATGGACTTTAGAAAATACTCAGGTTAGATAGAGTGTTCGAACAGAGGAGGGAAAGTATGGCCACGGGAAATCTTTTTATTTTTGGTATATACTGTATATATATATATTTTTTTTTTTGCATCTTTTTACGCGTGCGGTTTATCGTTGGTCTACCGAGAGAAAAATAACACGCACACACACACACACACACGGACACACTCAGAGAAAGCCCAACTCATTTCACGTTTCTTGTGAGTGTTTGGGGTTGAAAAGGGAGGTTAAAGGAAAACAAATATTGAGTAGAAACACCCCACTTAGACACACACACACACATACACACACACACATACACACACACACCTGCATTTGTACTGGTGATATAAATATTGTGGCTTACCCTCAACAATTATACTCAACAGGTGGAAAAATTGTCATCCTACATAACAGACCACCTATATTTAAGTTGGGTTTTATTGGGTTTAATTTGGTTGAATTAAGAGACTTGTGTTTTTGCCCATGTGATGAATTGTATACACTGTCTTCACACTTTTAAAACTCTTACTTAGGGAACCTTGGACCGAGATAATGATAATCCACTTCATAGGGTTGTGTGTGTCAGCCTCTACAGTGCTTCCTTGGGGTTTGGTCATCACTCAAATGTTTGGTACAGTTGCCTCCAAAAATCTCGAGACACTCCCTGCTAGATTCAAGCAGGTAGTGTCTCGAAATTTTTTGAGGCAACTGTACATACTGAATAACTTTTCAATAAATTCACAAACAAAGATTTGAATGATAAAAATATGTAACGTGAATTACCAAAGTACAGCATTTACTATATCTAAATCCTATAGTACAGATAATTTCTAAACACAAATACAATACACACCAGGAGTATAATTATGCACTATAATATACATACAGGTACCCTCACATAATGATTAAAATACTTTGGCCCATACCAAGAGTCGTGGAGGGTTCCTGGGAAGGTAACACGGTAGGCTACCAAGAGTCAAGTATCACTATTGGAACGAAGGTGTGTAGGAAGGTGGAAGGGAAGGTACGGGTATAACTTAATTGTCTCATGAACAAACCACAACACAACATTGCAGGCCACGAAAATTGGAAACATGTGAATAATTTTGCTGGAAACCCTTAATGTCCCAGGTAGTGTGTTGGTGATGCCTGGCTGGAGTTCCTTTGTATTGGACATTTTTGGACCCGCCTGTGATGCCTCGTGGGTCAGATGGTTTGGAGATTCATACCATCAATATGAATTTACTTCCACTTATCCTCAGGTGTACCGAGTCATTTAGTGTTTAACCTCTATGTTATTTTTGAAGCAGCTGTGACTTGGTGGATCCGTCTGAATATATGATCCATGTAACGCGTCACCAGGTCTTTGGTCACCAGTCCTGAGTTGTACTTGACGGTGTGTATCAGTCGTCCCCTTACTGTGCAGGTCACGTGTTCCCATGGTAGGGGAGTTCTGTGGATGGCTGTTGAGTTCACCAGCTGGGTTGTCTGTAGGTGCTTCCTGCCGGAGAAGAGGTGTGACAGGTCGCCGTGTGCGTTGAAGCTGAGGTCACGGTCAATGTGTGGCTCGGATGTCTTCATACACACGGTGACGAAGGCTAAGCGTCGCAACACGTCCTTACTCTCCAGCAGCTGGTGGAGACCACAGTGTACTGCCCTCGCCACCTGCCAGAACCTCCCCTGCTCCACCTCCAACCTCTGCCAGTCACCTAACCTCTCCTGGTACACGTCTGTAGGCACCTCCACAAACACTCTATTGGAGAGACTAATATAACACCCTAGATTGTCCACGGCCACCTCAGGATCCCAGAAACGGCGCATGTCTATCAGGTGAGTATTAGAGATGACGTAATTCTCGTGTTGTATTTCTTTTTCCCTCAAGAGGTCACACAGAGCAATATTACACACGGCGGAGAAGCTGGAATTGACTGTGATTCCTTCCATCTTACTACGTCTGATAAATTCACTGGTAGTTTCACAATCAAATGTTTGAGTTTCTAGGAGTGTCTGTCTGTGTGTAGTTAATGATTTTGTTGGCAAGATTTTGTTCACTAGAGATTTTTCAGGCTGTCCCTTCTTTGAAGCATCTGTGTATTCCTTTATCAAGGCAGGATTGTTTTCAATTTCCTCCTCTTGAGATGCCATTAGTTCATCAAAGTCTGTATTCACTTTAAATTTCCCGATTTGTTTTTCATCGTCAATGGGACACTCGGCCACAACATCATCTAATATGGCCACGAAAGCCCCACAGATCTTGTTGAATGTGTTACCATCACCTAGACTGTGATGGAAACCAAAGAGGAGGTGATAGCAGTGAGGGAAAGCGGATGTGAGATGCGAACAGAAAGATGAAAACCGTAGAGGTTGGTGGTGAGGGTCTGTGATGGGGATCAGCCTGGCACACCACAGGGGTCCATCTGTAGTGTTGTACTGGTGTGTGTGTAGACTCTGGGTCACCTCCTCCACACTCCTCTCATATTCTATCTGTTGGTTTCAAAATAAAGCATGTATTAATCAACTGTAAAAAGTATGTAATCAGTTTAAAACGCGATAAATTATTTTTTCTATTATTTCGTTAGTTTAAATATGAAATTCCATCACCTGAAAATAGGTCCTTATACAAAGTTACTAAAATCAGTAATAGAAACATTCTTTTGTCTTATCATGAATGTTTACAAAAAATATCTTACCTGGAAATCAATGTTTTCGTCTGCCATCTCCCGAAGCCACCTGGCCCCGTCCTTGTCCCCGAAGCGGACCCTCAGGTTGCCAGTTTTTCTGTGTGTTGTTATTAATTTAAATTAAACTACAGTCACATTACCCGAGCCACGGGAACATTATATAAGGCCATATGTGAAATATTTCAAACTTGTCTGGATGTAAATAGCTTAAGAGTCTTTAAATATTATCATCGTGGTTACTAATATCTTCACAACAGGAACATTTCACCTTCAGAAGAGATATTACAGGACAGTCTTTTATCTGCGTTGTATAATAATGCAAATGTATGTAGTTTTACTGTAAAACGAACCTTGATGCTTGGTGTTTGTACAAGAACATTACCCAAAACTTTATTGGCTGTTGATAGATTAAATGAGATAATGTCAACGTAAATGTTTCCCTCCTATAAGAGTAATCTCTTAGTATTACTAAGAGATATATTAAAGAACTCATTTGCAGGCATAGTTTTCATGTGACTTTATTTTTATTTATTTTTTATTTTTTTTGGGGGGTACTGTAAAACAGATTCCATTCTCCCATACCGCTGGACTGTAGTTTGTTTCTTGACATACCTTGAAGGAATCAATAACCTTTCAATACGCCCATAACACACAGACACACACACACATACACACGTACCTGAATAAGTGTGTGAGTGCCTTGGTGAGGTGTTGGTGTGTAAGTGACAAGTCCGACGATAGACTCAGCTTACAACACACCAACATAAACTCGTGTTGTCCCAGGAGTTCAAAGGCCACCTCCATCCTACTGGCCAACCTCACCCACTCACCTCCATCACCTCCTTCACCTCCTCCTCCTCCTCTTCTTCTTCCTCTTCCTCCTCCTTCTCCTCCTCCTCTTCTTCCTTCATTTCTTCCTCCTCCTGACTCTATGTCCATTTCCTGATGTTTTGTTGTTTTCCCTTTTTTCATGTGTTCCTTTTCTTTCTCTCCGTCTCTTTCCTGGTTCTCCGTGTGTTCGTTCTCTCTTTCACGGTTTTTCATTCCCATTTGCCGACCGCTTTCCTTCTCTCTTTCCCCGTTCTTCTTTCCTTCTTTCTCTCTTTCTCCATTCTTCGTTCCTTCTTTCTCTCTTTCTCCATTCTTCGTTCCTTCTTTCTCTCTTTCTCCATTCTTCATTCCTTCCTGTGTGGTTGATTCCATTTCAAATTTTCTATCCCTCCTCCCGTCTTGTCTTCTGTTGTCTTCCTTCTCACACGCCCCGTTCTTCATTCCTAAATACATTCCACTCTCCTTCGTTCTTTCTCCGTCCTTCATTCTTCCCTGTTGCCTGAATCTTACTTCTGTTTTATTCTTTCGTGTTTTAAGTTATTTCCTTCTTATAACAGCTCTCGTTCTTTCACCCACTTTCTTTCCCTCCTTCCTTCCTTCCTTCCTTCCTTCAGATACCCCTGCAATAGAATCAACAGAACACAGAACATAACGTTATGAGTTATTAAAAAGTTGGAGAAATAAATTTAACGTTTGTGGACACTGTTTATTGTTTGACACTAATAAGGGAGAAATTTGCTTGCCTAGTATTTATTTAAGTCAGAAGATATTATTGAATTGTTGTTACACCATCCATACTCTTGTTGATTATAATACACTGGTTAGAGTATGCCGAGTCAGGAAGCCTACTTACTGCACATGTGTTGCGTCATGTGTTATTTATGCCTCAGTGTGTCGAGTCAGTCGTCTAAGGTTTAATAATTATTTAAACTGTACCAAGACGTCAAATGTAGGCTACATGTATATTCAGAAATAATATAAAAAGTATTAATACATTCATTACAGAGTCAGTCATATTAGAGAGTAGGCAGAATTATAAATCCTTGATATATAATTATCTGTGCACGAGAGAGTAAAATCAATTTACCCCCTCAGTAAAAATGATAGACAACCATTCGGCATCTCTGTGTTATTATGATTAATTCCAGACGGGTTTAATCGTCACAGGGAAAGCTAGTTCTCGTGCTTAAGGGTCTAATTTATCGGAGATTATTTAATATAGAAAAATAATAAGTTATAAAAAATAATATTAGTCAAAATAGAGATATGAATACATAAATGTGCCACCGTAACCATGTATAAATATTTAATCTGCTACTAATACCCCCAATAGACGCCTCCCTCACCTTATTATAGGCCAGTAGTGGTGTGTTGAGGTGTGTAGAGCAGTCACAAGGGAGGTACACACAATACTGACTCCACCTCACACTACACTCCACCTAGACAAGACAGGTTCACAGATTATCATGATGTTGTGTTGCCACTTGTTCTTCTTTACCCCAGACACCCATCTATTGTTTGTTTGTCGTGAAAACTTTAGTGTAGCGGTGAAATAAATACACAATCATTCAATCAACCTCTAGCAACTGACGAAAACTTTTGTTGTTATTTATTTTTCTCTGTTTAACACCAGACGACTTTTCTTGTTGGAGAGAAGTATAGTACACCTGATGTTCATAACTAGTGTTAACTGATTTATATTTACTCTTTAACTTGTTTATATTTACTCATAAGAATTAACTTGTCTTAGAAAATTTAGGATGTCATATTTCTCTGGGTTGCTCTTGATACTATATGTTGTTGTTTAGCAATACCTACAGGAATAAATCATGCCATTTAGGATATATTCTTCTCTTCACAATCTACTGTATGTAAAAATTTGAAAAACACCTGAGTAAAATATTATTAAATTCTTACGAAAATAACCAAAATTATTTTGAATTTTTGCGAGGGGCTTCCTTGTAATGAGATATTAAAACTGTACTATATATTAAACTAATACATTCCAATGTTACAGAAACAAAGGTAACATTTTTACCAGATAATGTCTTATCTCAATTTACATTTAAAGTGTCTCCAGATGATATACAGTAGAAATGTATAACAACCAATGATAATATAATAACCTTCATACAACTGTTGACAGCCTCATAAAAGAAAATGACTGTACAGTCACTCAAAGAATTAGGCTTGCCTGTGGTGTTACCTGAGTATTAATGGTATTAAATTTTACCTTTTCGTCACTTAGAACATAAAGTTGAGATGTAATTTTCAGGGTATTGTGTTTTATCATTGTGGTTTCACTTGTAAGGACTGGGATGGTAGTAGCCGAAAGTGTGGAACGAAATTGTTCTTTTCCAGTCTGTACCACTACGGTACAGAGAAATAATAATAATAATAATAATAATAATAATAATAATAATAATAATAATAATAATAGAATTTACACAAATTACTAGGTACTGGAGTGACTAAACATACTATTCAGTTATGGACAGTGTTTTGGTCTCATTCTTCAACCTTGAAGTTTTAATAATATATGTCACTTTAAAGAAGTAATAACATGTAAACATTATGCATAAACAATAAGACATTTTCCCCTGCACGTATATGGCACCATGCAATAGAGACACTAAGATCAGAAAAGTTATACAGGCTTTATTGAGAGGCAGGAGGAGGAACGGATCTTGTGGCCTCAACTGTATAAATGCCTCTTGACTATTCCTTCTAAATTAATGTTAAGAAGATTGGAGGTAACTGAGTCCTTCGTATATTACCACGCAACACCACATATAGGGAAGGAGCAAGTATCGTGGTATAGTCAGTAGGAATCAAAAGTCTCCAATCTTCATACACGATCACATGCAGGGTCCTTAATGTAATTCATATGTATTATCATTGTAGATAATACCATAAGTTGAAAAAATTCCCCAAATGAGATTAGATTGCACGAAGAGGTGAAACGAAAAAAATATATAGAAAAATACCCACACACAAGTAGCTGAATCTCTCTCTCTCTCTCTCTGATAATTTTATATACTTGACTATGTTGTCCAGTTCCATCGTCTGTTGTATCAAGTTAAACACATTATGATGATATATAGGATACTGGTTTAATTAATAACTTTGGTTCACACGAGTAACTCTTGTTTTTATGTCAATCTGATCAAACTTATTCCGAGTGTGTTCTCTGAGAGTGATCTGGGCAGTTCGTAGTCTTCGATCATTCAATTCTTTTATATGTAATATTACAAAACCACACGTTCATTCTTAATGACTGACTCACTGTCCACTGTTGGCCACTCTTGGCCTTGGTCTATACGATCACGATAAAGAGCTCCCACGTGGGCTCTCATGCATGTGGTCAGTTTGGTTAGTTGAACTGGTACTATTGAGACACACACGCACACACACATATTGACTTGTGTAGAATGGAACCAAGGTTTAGAATGGTACAGTACCTAAGGAAATAGTCCGAATACTCCAGCTTTGATTTATTTTCCATTTATAATTCTGTTCTCTTCACGTCCCTGTTTTGCTGATGAAAAGCAAATTAAAACTCAACACCTGCCAGACAATAAACCTAACCCAAAGTAGCAGTAACCACGAAATTTTAATCTTAGTTCGGAACAGACAGACAGACAGACAGACAGGGTTGGAAATCTGTTAACATTACTGTCGCTTTGTTTATGTTTGCATGCAGCGTAAAAAGCAAGATTTGAGGGTGTAGTGAGTTCAGATCTTGTCCTTATCCTCGGGTGTATATGAGTTTCTGAAACAAACCATAATTCGAGCCAAAGTACGAATTCATTAACAATCCCTTTCAATAGCCTTGCCATCATTCCTGCACCCCGCCTCCCTCACAATCATAATGACGAAACACTGGCCTGGGGACGATGACCTTTAGGTGCATGGGTATCGGTCGTGGGCATAATGGAGGTCTACTCATACCTCCATACTATGCCAGGAAACAGACCAGTACCTCAGTATACAAGCAGGGGTTGTGTTTTGTAGCATAGGAGGGAGGGATTAGTGGCCTTTCAATTTCCCTGGAGTGGGTGTCCATCATGTGATCATCCTCCATAAGTCATGATTTGAACTCTCTTGTATTTTATGCAAGTTTATGGTGTTTCAGAATGTATGGTGTTGGGTTGGATCAGTTGCTGAGAGTTTGGGTTGCCTGAATCCTGTAAAAATGGTGATTGTCAAACCAGGAGAGGATTAATATGATGCACATATTATTCACTCGGACAGGAGATTAAAAAATTATGGTTTGATCAGACTGTTTTCTAGTTATTTTTTTCTTTGGACAATACTTTAATTTTAGTACCATGTGACACTCTATGACTGGCAAAAGACGTGCATTCATTCATTCATTAATATGTTTTAGTATAATAATAAGCAAGCATAAATAATAAGACCTGATGCTGTGGTCTGCCAGGAAAGAAAGCTTGGCGTCCTTGGGGGCCGTTTGAAATTGCATTGAGGAAATACCTCTGACACTGACATATGTGTTGTGTTGGTTGTCAGCCCTGATGATATACATACGACTTATATCCTGTGTGACACAGTACTCTCACCACTCACACGCAGTACAAGTAGTAGAAACACCACCAACAAAATACCATCTCTAATATATTCTAATCTTCTGGGATTAAAATTGATGTAATGGATTTATTTTTTATATATTCATTTATCTATTTATTTATTTACTTTTTCTTTACAAGTATACCGTAATATTTTTTCTCCATGTTTGCTCATGCATCTTTTTTTTTTGTTTACTATGCTGTTAATATGAGATCAAGAGAAGATGAGCAGTACCAGTGATGCCAACCCCTTGAGACTTCTTCGCCCTACACAGACACTGAAATTACCCTACATTTACCTTCATCGCCCTACGACTTAGCAAGTTAGGATAAAAATATTCCTCAACTACTTGGAGGTTTTATTTATAATAATATATAAACAAAAATTTTATTTTTCTTTTGAATATATGCAGTTTCAATAATATTGGACCTCAGTCCGGTGGTACAAAATGAACCGTAAATGAAATGTAGTAAGAATATATAACTAAACAACAGTAAAAGGATGAGTATAAAATAGGCAAGATAACAATTCTTACCTCTAGCCATACATCTCTAAACTTTTGTTTCCTGGGAGTTTCCTTTTCTTTCTCTAGCTCTCCTCGGTACCGCCTCTTCTTTTTGGGAGTGGCAATGGCAGATTCATGAAAAGCATTTTCTACTACCTACTGTTGAGTTTTGAAGTGTTTTATTATTTATGTAGTTGAAGGTAATAGATATTTTTAAGCAATACATTTTTAACATATATCTATACCATTTATATGATATTTTATTGTTACAAAATATGTTATCACTTATACCAAAATGTTGTAACGCCCTACGTTTCGTTATGATTCTGTAAAATTACCCTACGCCCTACAGACAAGGATTTGAGGTCGAAATGCCCTACATATAGGGCGATTACCCTACAGTTGGCAACACTGAGCAGTACCTCATGTTGTCTTGCCTTATTACGCAATAAAGGCAAGTGACCGCAGGTAGGGTCGACGAACGCTACTGTACCCAACGTACTATACAGTATGTAGTACAGCCACCACCACAAGATTGCACTCACCCAGACACACACTCTCTCACGTTTGATAAAAAGGGTGTCATTATCTTTTATTTAGTAACTTCTGAATAACTACATAAGGTTGAACACAATAGTACTCCATAAATCTGCTTCCACCCCATCAGGTATATAATTATAGGTTATATACTAATTGTTAAAGTTGTGAGTTTCTAAAGGCAGGAGGAAAGATGAAACTTATATCATCCACTGTAAATGTAAAGCACCTCGCCATTCAACTTGTGTATTTTATATCAATGAATGATGAAGTACATGTTGTCACATTTGTTTATACACCGAGGAGAGGAGATTTCATAATTATCTAGACACCAGGACAGTGGGCGGTAAATTTCTATAATATGTGGTAACTGTGTGTTGGTTTGCATCGTATATGGTAAAGTATAGCCAAAGACAGAGTCGGAACTCATGAATTCGTAATCCAAGCCAACAAGGGGAAGATATTCAAGGTGCATGGTATTACTAATTAAACTTATTCTTTGACAAAAAGGCGTTTCATCGCTAAATTCGCGAAAGGAACTGAGGGACGAAGAGAACTTTACCTCGAAGTAGTAGTTTAATAATGGCAGGGAGCCTCAGCCATTTCCAGTATCCTACTACACTGTGGATTGTTACCCGGTATTTATTAGAGTAAAACCTTACTTAGTACTGACCATAAATCCTTGGATGCTCCGATTATGCAGGTAAGGTAATGAATGGAGCTATTTTGTTTGGGTGTATTAGATATTTATTAAAGTTGCTTCAACAAAATCAACAACAAGGAGTGGAAAGCTAAAATCACGTGTTTCTTTCATTAGATACTAGATATCATACTGAGAGAATATTCTAAAGATAATGCACGTGTAAAATGTTAGTTTCCGACACCTACTTTATGTTATCAAAAGCAGCGGCGGCGGGGCGGCAGCGGCGGGGCAGTGGCGGCGGGGCGGCGGCGGGGGCGGCGGGGGAACGGCGGCAGCGGCGGCAGGTCGACGGCGGCGGCGGTGGGGCGGCGGCGGGGTGGCGGCGACGACGGCGACGAAAAAAATTAATGAATCAAATAAAAAAATTAATAAAAAAAAAATAATAATAATAATTAAAAAAATTATTAATAAAAATATATATATATATATATATATATATATATTATTAAAAAAATAAATAAAAAAATAATTATTAAAAAACGGCGGCAGCGGCAGCGGCGGTGGCGGCGGCGGGGCGGTGGCGGCGGCGGCGGTGGTGGCGGCGGCGGCTGGGCGGCGGCAGCGGGGTGGCGGCGGGGCGGCGGCGGGGCGGCGGCGGCGGCGGGGTGGGGGCGGCGGCGGCGGTGACGACGACGACCAAAAAAAAATAATAAATCAAATAAAAAAATAAAAAAATAAAAAAATAATAATAAAAATAAAAGTTAATTACCAAAAAAAATAATTAATACAAAATATGTATATTAAAAAAATATATATTATTAAAAAAATATTTAAAAAAACTTATTATTAAAAAACGGCGGCGGCGGCGGCGGGGCGGCGGCGGCGGTGGGGCGGCGGCGGCGGTGGGGCGGCAGCGGGGCGGCGGCGACGACGAAATAAAAAATAAATAATAATAATAATAATTAATGTATCGTAAATTTTTCTCCGAAAATCGAGAATAAAGTAATAAAAATCGCAAGTCTTCAACTAAAGATCATCATATCAAGAGACTTCTAGTTGGTCTCATCTTATTCGTTTCTTAATTCTGCATCTTTTCAATTGGTGTATAATACATGCAACTTAGGACACAAATTTGCCTCATAATATGAGAAAAGTGAAGGAAAAGTAGACCAATTTGTAGTATTTTCTTACGATTTTGTTTACAAACTTTCTTTTGTTTATGCCCAATCCGTATCTGTGACGACGAGAAAACAGATTCTTCGTATTTGGTCAGTTCTCGTCACTGAAACCAAGCGCTCCCATGACGGTCTTGGTACCCCAATCCTCCGCTTGGACGACCAGATGACGTCTTTTATATCAATTTGCAATAAGTAAACAAACTTCTACTTGTTGACGTTGTTGCGGTCACCGTGGCGTTTATAATAGTTGTTAACAAGTGTGACAGTTCTATATTTCATCTCTATTATCACATTATCATAACTGTAACGTAACACTGTCCAACTTTTATGGTGTAATTAATATATATACCGTATTATATATAACGTTAAGTGTGAACATGGAGAGTGATGAGGAGGTGGCCAGGAGACTACAGGCACAGGTGAATATTAGAGACTCTATAGCTTTCTATAGGGTCTCTAGTGAATATAATAATGAATATGAATTCTAATAAGTTTGTGTAGGGTTCTGTTAAGTTTGGTTTACTCTTATTACAAAAATGGAATGTCCAGAGCCTCAATAAGTACAGATACCATGCTTTGTGGTCTTCTAGGAATCTAAGGTCGAGGTTATTAATTCGGTATTTATTGAAAGAATTGCCGTTTTGTAGCAGTGTTGCCAGACCCGGCTAGGTCCCAGTATTTTTCCCCAGTCATTTCCTGTAAGTTACTTTACCACGGTTATTTCCTGGTAGTTTGCCCAAGTTAGGTCCCGGTAGTCTGATGCAGTCTAGGTTAGGTTAGATAAGGTCAGGCTTTTCAGTGGAAATGCCATAGAAAAAAATAGTCTTAGAATGGGCTAAATACCGGTAAGTAGGTAATGAAGGTAGAAAAAACGTAAACAATAACAGTAATTCTTTAAATATTTACCATTAATTCTATATGGCTAACTTGCTGTGTTTGCCTTGAAAAAAATATTTTTCTGGTATTTATTGAAAGAATTACAGTTTTGTAGCAGTGTTGCTAGATCCGGCTAGGTCCCAGTATTTTGCCCCGGTCATGTCCTGTACTTTACCACATTATTTCCCGGTAATTTGGCCAGGTTATGTCCCAGTAGTCTGCCCAGGTTATGTCCCAGTAGTCTGCCCAGGTTAGGTTCTGGTACTCTGATGCGGTCATGTCAGGTAAGGTCAGGCTAATTTCAAAATGCTCCATTTGAAGAGGAAATGCCATAGAAAAAAATAGTCTTAGAATGATCTAAATAAGTGGGCACTGAAGGAAGAAAAACCGTATGCAATAACGGTAATTCTTTCATTATTTACCATTTTTCTGCTATCATTAGTATTGGCAAAGATTTACAGTACTCCACGCATATTACGGTAAATATCTACTCTATTACTGGTTAGTAATACAATGTTTTTACCTTCTTTACTCACTAATTTATACCATTCTAATACACTTTTCTTCGGAAATGCCCCATTTCCAAGATAGTTCAGATTTAAATGGGCCATTTTGAAATTTGCCTGACCTTACCTAACCTAACTTAGACCGCATCAGACTACCGTGACCTGACCTGGGCAAGCTGCTGAGACCCTTGAGCAAACTACCGGGAAATAACCATGGTAAAGTACAGTTGCCCAAGGAAAGACTGCAACCAAATTTGCTGGTACCGGTATGTGGTAATATCTGGCCGCTGCTTCAAAGTAAACATTCATATTTTATCAATGAATCACTCAGAATCTACAACCTTTTTTGTATGGATGGATGTTATTGGCTTCAGCTAATTACGTTAATCCTTACAACTATAGGTTCTGAGTGATCCATTGATAAAATACGAGTGTTTACTTTGGAGCAGCTGCCAGATATTACCACATACCAGCAAATTTGGTTGCAGTCTTTCCTTGGGCAACTGTACCAGGAAATGACTGGGGCAAAATACTGGGACCTAGCCTGATTTGGCAACACTGCTACAAAATGGCAATAGTCTAGATAAATACCGTTATTACTTGCATATAATCCTAAACATTGTGACACATCCTTCTACAATATCTTCAAAAATTATCAGCACTCAGAGAGTAGATAGTTTTCAAATTGTAAGTTGTGGCTCACTTGTGTCTCAGGCATTTTTCAGATCACATTGCTGATTTTCAAATTGTGTGCCGTAAAAAGAGGGCCGATACTTTTTTGAGGTATTGTGCACTGATAAGTACATTACACATGTTGGTCATATTCTCTGGTTTCAGTTTGATGAAGAGGCAAGGGCAGTGGAGACTCAGGAGCGACAAGATGCAGTGATGGCTCAGAGTATGGCCTCACAGTCACACCAACTCTCTGACAGTGAGGAAGAAGACGACTCTGTCCAAGTGGTTGCATCAAAAGGAAGTCACACCATTGGGAGAGAGTTGCAGAAGACTGGCTTGACATCTGAACAAAATCACAATACTGGAGGAGATAGGCGTAGAAGTAAAGTGACCTCAGAGGACAGTTATGCAACTAAGAAAAGAGGAAGGGAAGTGCATAGGTCCAATAGTGACAAGAAACTAAAAACTGATTCTTCAGGTCAGTGGAAATGGTTCAAAATGACTAGACTCTAAACTTTGGGACTGGTTAATTTTTATTATCAACCATTACATTCCCCAAGGTAATCAGAGTACATGTATGTGTTTATTTTTGTGCTTTTGATTTTCATTTTAATGATAATGTTTTTGTTTTGCCATTTGACAGTTTGTGAGAATGTGGTGTTTTGAGTGGGGGGAATATGGTAATTGAAACATTTTCAAATACAGTAGAATGGAGGTCAAAATTATTCAAATCACAGCAGAAGACATCGGCAAAACATGTATCAGAGGCTATATTAATGGCTAAACGTGGAGCATTTTTACTGGACAAACCAACCTCACCTAATCTAATTCAAACCTTGTTTTATTTCATGACCCAATGTTGCATCCTCTGGGACTTACATCTTTCACAAATTGTAAGAAATACCCAATATGCAAAACCTGAAATGAATATTTAAATGTTTCAGATGCTGTGCAACGGGAACATGTTTTGTCTGACAATGATGATGATAGGGAGGAGAGAAAGGAGAGACCTCAAGACAACCAGAGGGCTGAGCGAGAGTCAAAGCCAATTGAAGCACATACCACTGAGTCACACCAAGGAAAACGAGAAGCAACAAGGAAAAAATTTGATGGTACAGTACTGTATTTTAGAATCAGGGTTTACATCATCTTGGGTTTATGAATTTAAATTGTAAATTTAATTTATAGTGTATGATTTTAAGAATTTTTGTGATAAGGATAAAGGACTGTTCTTGTTGTGATTATTTAAATGGGTAGAAACTTTTATATGTACGTACAATATAATTTAGTGATTTAGAATCCTGATTAAGGGAGAAGTTCTGTGTTGGTAAATCTGGAGCAACTGAAGCCTCCAAACTATTCCAAGTAACATAGCACCATTATTTTTGCTCTTTTGATCCTGTTGTTTCCTGGCATACTTTGGAGGAATCAAGGCACTCCAATGTACCAAAAAAGAATTACTGTACCACCTTAAGAGGTTTATTTTGAATTGGCACTAACATGATGTAAACAGCATGCATGGTATTATGTCCTTCAGCTTTCCCCTTTCTCTTATCAGATAGATTAATGGCCCACATGATATGAGTGAAGCCTTATGTTGGTCAGTATAGTCCCTGTAGGTGGTTCAGTTGTGGTTAGACCTGATCGTAAAGGTAACCCAAGGCCATTGGCCTTCATCATCCATTATAGGCCAATACATAACCTGTTGTGGCTTCCTGACCTTGATGTCAGAAGTTGATCAAATACCCAGGACCATCGGTCTCCACTACTATTTGTTATAATATTATGCCTAACAATAAAGTAGTGGAGAAAATTTTAGATGGTGAAATGAGATGTGGGCCCAGTAGAGTGGGCCACAGTGTTAGTTGTTGTTGTTCTCCAGGGGCAGAATGGCCTCCTGCCCCACAAACCCTCGGTACACTCTGGTCGCAGTGAATAAACAAATAAAAATAAAGGAGGAGCTGGCCATATGTGCCTGGGCTAACGAAGCACATCCCAGGGAATTGGGACCAGAGCATATTGGACCAGGGAGTCTGGGGGCCTCTGACTGCCAGGGAGATTGGGGGGAAGGTCTTTGAACCCACAGCCAGTGCTGTGAGCCCGAGTCCACATTACCACGAGCTACAATGAGACCAGCCCTGTAGGGACCATAAGGGGGCGGGAGTTTACACTGCTGCATTCCCAATTGTTCAAGGACTGCATTTATTGCTATCAGCCCTCTTCATGAAGATTGAGTATCCCATATTTCCTTTCAACAACTGTGATTAGTGGATACAAGGAGGAATGGTAAGTGTAGTTATGGGCAATTTTGCTTACTACTTTATACATAACCCTATAATTCTTCAGGTACTAAGAAAGTGAAATGTGAAGCTGATACATTTTTTAATAGATGAAAATGGGGTGAGATCAACAGGAGCCCCAAAGAGACCAATGTGTAAGTTTGGATCATCTTGCTACCGAAAGAATCCTTGGCATCTTCAGGAGTTCTACCATCCCCACTTGGATGACTGCAGCCCTACCACTTCTTCAGGTAGATCATGAATTGGTCACTTCTAAAGGAGGTAACCAAGTTGTTAAAAATACTCAGCTTATAACACATTCATTATATATTCAGATCACTTCAGTGCCAGGAACTAAAATAGTTTACTTTCACATAAAGTTTCAGTAGCTGATTACAAGGCTGTCTGATAGTATACCAGATCAGTTTTAACAAAGAGCTTATTATTATATATTGCATCCTCTGTGGCTGAATATGAATACTGTACATAAATTATGATAATTGTTTGTATTGGTAAATGGTAATAACCCAGATATTAATAGAACATTGAGTGTGTATTATTTTTTAAGTTTCTTTTGTACAATCCACACAGGAAAACTAATTGGTGTAAGGTATAGTAATTATGTGTGGTACATACGGTAGGTACAGTAAATGTTATTATATCTGATATTTCAGGATCTCTCAGAAAGTCCAGTAGTGAACCCCCCTTAAAGTCTAGAAGTGAATCCCTCTTGAAGTCCACCAGTGAGCCTCCCTTAAAGCGTTCACGTGAATCAGCCTCTGAGAAAACTTCCAGCAAAGGTATAAGGTAAGGTTGTTTATATAAGGTTATGAGTACTGTACCATAAATATTGAAAGTTTAGTATTTATGAATAGATAGGAACATAAGAGCCATATGTAGCTCTTCTTCCTTCTCTGACTGAAAGCATTTTCCCCTACATTCGAATGGCACGTATTGTAAAGTTCAACCATAGACTATGATTAAAATTTATTAATACTGTCAAGAGGACTTGATTTATGTGTAAATGTAGTGATACACATATTGAACATTTTCCCAGACACCTAAACATCACCAATCTAATTTGTTCCAATACTGATTTTACATGACAGCACTAATTCCATATGATTTCATTTTCAGTAAGAAAATCCCCTTATCATGAATGGGTTCCCAGTTCCATATAACTCCAGTAATTTTTAAAACTTTTTTAGTGCCAAGGATCGCTTCCCAGTACGTCTCCAGGCCAGTGCACCTTTTAACTTCTTCCTGAACAAAACCTACAGTGTGGAGGAAACTCAAAATGATCCTCTATCACTGGTCTTGCCTGATATACTGAGTCCTCACATGGGGGATGTCGTTGAATCTGCCCAGGTTTGTTACCTTTTGCTCTTGAGGTATTCACATATTATACCGTATTACATAACAAATGCGGAACAAATTAAAAAGAAAGAGGAGTGACTGCATGAGTACTGTACAGTATATTAGGTGTGCAAGGATTTCTTGGGAAGTAGCATTGTAAAACCAATAATGTTTGATGATATGGTTTCTTAGATATTAAAAAGCAATATTTTATACATATTACAGCTGATATACAGTATATGGACTATGGATACCGATATTCTTTCTGATACCTCCATTATCAATTGGCAGCACTGATGTATGTACAGTATCTATATGTTGTGTGGATTTTCCATTCCATTACTCATGGATTATTATAAAGTTATTGGTCCTAAATACAATTTTTCTTCTAGTTGAACTTTATGGTGGACCTGGAGTTTCTGATGAGCAACTACAAGGCAGTGGGTCTTGCAGGGCGGCCTTTGCTGGTCATGTATGGGCAACTTGGTGGTAACCCCAGCGATTACCCAGGCCTTACCTGTACCAAGGTCACTCATCAATTTTATCTCAGGTTTTTAAAGATTTTCAATAATGATAATCCTCATTTCTATGTGTGAAGATGTCTGTGTAACTTTGAGTATGCCTCAATTTGTACAGATATGTGTATAATACCTGTACAAGTAATGACAATTTACCTGCATTGTTGTTGTTGAAGTTTCTCGAGCTGTCTGGCTGAGCAGCCCCGAACCCCAGAGGAAGGCCATGGCCTGAACCGGGCTTTTTCACGTTACCCTCAGAGAATGTATGTTGTGTTGTTGACGAGTGTGGTTGTGTACAGTTGCCAAAAATGGTATTGCGACAACTATTGATATAACATTTAATATATAAATGTCCATAGTTGTTTGTAGGGATTATAAGTATGTATTACAGAAGGATATGTATATTTCCTTCTGTTATATATGCTTATATTTCCTACAAATTGTTGTGGATATTATTATGGTTAAAGTTCTATCAAGATTTGTCGCAATACCTTTTTTGGCAACTGTACATTGCAGTCTTCCATAATGTGTTTAATAGAATGGGATGCTGTGTTGCATCCCAGACAGACATCCACATTGGCTCCATCCAGATTATATATACTTAATGTACACTCCCTGGCCCAAATTGATTCAGTCCATGGCAAGAGGATCTGTCACTTTGAAAGTGAACGCACTAACCATTGAGCCACAGGGAATAAAATTATTTTACATTATGGAGTACTAATTTTGTTTTATGGAGTATTATTTAATGTTCTAGTGGTTATTCAGTAAGAAAACAAGCAGATTTTGTTCCTAATACTGTATGCACACAATCACCTGATCTAGATACAGTAATGTGCCCATCAGTTTATTTAAAAGCAACAATAGAATGTAGCCATTCACTTAACAGGTATGACACTGTAGGACGACATTTTATTACTGTATCATATTTGCTGGAATGTTAATTTTTCTCATCTTGAGGACTTATGAGGTTATGTCATTATAAACAAAATTCACACTAGGCAATGTACACACTCAAAGCTGGGGTACTTTTATTGAATCATATGGGGATGAACAGAGAACCCTAAAAACTTATATGTATGAATAGTACTGTATGTGATATTGAATGAAGCAGAAAAGACTCCATGTTTGGTATTTTGATGAATACAGCAGAAAAATTTTCACACTGTATCTTTTATGGGTGTATTGTAAGATTGCTATTGCTCACAAGTATGGTACCTAAACAAGTAACGTGTAGTGCCAGGCCTAAACCGGAAAAAATAAACTGCTGTTTTCGTTTGGCAGGTAAACATCCCCTTCCAGTATGGGACACACCACACTAAGATGATGCTACTGCAGTACAAGAATGGCTTAAGGGTGGTGGTGCACACAGCTAATCTCGTCCCTGATGATTGGTATGAGAAGACTCAGGGCTACTGGGTCTCGCCTCTCTTCCCTGAACTAGGTGAGAATAATGAACTAACCTATAATCTGCATATTTAAAACTTATCACCAACAAACCTCTTTAAATGATGTTTATACAATCTGCCTATTATTTCAGTGATTTTCTGAGAGAAATATAAGGTGTACTTTTGCAGAGAATGACAAGTCTAGCATCCTAGATGGAGAATCTCCCACTCGGTTTAAGAGGGATCTTGTGGAGTATCTACAGGCTTACAAGGCGCCTGACCTCACTCGCTGGTCACACTTGATCAAACGCTATGACTTCACCAGCTGCAAGTAAGTTTACTTTGGTGTTGTGACCATTTGTAGACATGAATTTATTTAGATACCACCTTACCTCTATGTGAGAGTGTTGGTGTCAGGGTCAATTACTAACCAATCATAATTTCATCCAAAGCCACCTTCAAGAGAATGTATCTTAGTCTGTCACAGGCAATTATATTGTTCCACAACCTTTTCTTAACCTTGCTAATAATTATAGCCTTTCACATTGGGGGGTTAGACTGATAAAAATAAATAAAGTAAATCCCTTTTTAGTTATAATAATGGGGGCTCTAGCCCTCACGGCTTATTGAGGGGTATCATGTGTTGTGGTACTCCCAGGCAATATAACACACTACTAAAAAATAGTAGAAATGCCATGAAAAGAGACTGAGTGAATCACAAACATACGCATCTCAGCTTTTCATATTCATAGTTTCCACCCATTACTTGTAAATACCACAATACATTATGTCTGAAGCATAAACTTATGACTAACTGTGCTGGGTCATCCAGACATAGTGGAATACCACCATTCTGAGTTTGGCCCCCTAAAAGTCAAAATAATATCACGAAAGGGTATACTGTACAGTATATTCTAAGTAAATTCTTTTATGAGTTTTTGAATAATTTTTTTGTTATTTGTAACCAGGGCTGATTTTGACAGATTGAATTTAGATTTAAGGGAGGGACTGTAATTTCTGTGCCGAGATAGACATGCAGATTTATTAATATGCTGTAGGAATGGACAGTTAGGTATAATATTAGATGAAGCTACTTACAAAGATAGATGTATACATGTACTCAGAGATGATATGACATGCCAGCTGTGTTCTTATACTGTATTGTATAATAGGTCCTCAATACTGATGTAATTTGTTTAAAGGTAAAGTTTAGAGGAAGCTGTAGTTTTCATTTAATTGAAAGCATATTCATTCCCCAAACTGTTGGACTCTCAGTCTGGATTTATCTCATCTATTTATTTTACGTAATTTTATTTTGTATGCAAATGCAATTTATAAAACTATATGCACTCATTCATTTGTAAAGTTGACCCCTCATTCCCTCCCAGGAGAGCTCCATTATAAAAGTACATACTAGTAATCATAGCTGACACCACATTGAGGGAGGTTATTCACTGCAATGACTTCACTGCCTCACCCCAGGAATTATAATGATAATGGTAGCATTTTACTGTGTCTGCAGTGTTGCATTGGTATGCAGTGTGCCAGGCTACCATTCTGGCGAGAACAAGGACAGGTGGGGCCACATGAAAGTACGCAGACTCCTCCACAACCACACTCCTACCTGGCAGTCCTCACGTCCTGTCATTGCTCAGTGCTCCTCCATCGGTCAGTTCTTCACTCACTAACTCACTGCAGTTTGAAGCGAAATTATCCATTGATCATATAAAATTCCTGTGATATTCAGGGTATGCAAAAAGTAATAACCAACCATTGTGGCTTTATCATCCATTTTATAATTATTTTAGCAGATTATTTCATAGATTTGGTCTTCACTTCAACTTGAAACAGAAGCATTGATTGTACAATTGTTTAACAAGTATAAAAATGTTTTCAGTTTTTTTCACTTTGACTGTAAGTAGAAGTATCCATTTGAAATTTCTTTCTTAACTACTGTATAATGCAAGCTTTTACACCTGTGGTTAGTTTTCACATTCTCCCTTTTGACAGCAAATTAAACACACATTTAGTATAGTCATATTTGTGCCATTTTTCTTGTATTTTATTAAAGTAAGAGTCATTCATCAAGTGATTCCCATCAGGCAGCTTGGGTAAGGACGAGTCTTCATGGCTGAGAGGGGAGTTGGGCCTCAGTCTCACAGGAGCTCCTGGCAGCAGTTTCTCCTCACCACCTGTGAGTCAGGCTACACCATTTTAACAGCTTCATTTATAGGGATTAGATTCTGTTGAGAAATTATAAACTCCTGATTCATCCAGACTCCTTTGTGGTACATTTTGGAGGAATAACTAACATCCGGGTTGCTAAAATAATATACACTTTTCATGAATTTATACATTTTGCCTCTTCTTCCTTCATAAGAATCTTTCTTGCCTCTATCCAAGTTTAAGTAATTCTGCAAGGTTCATCTGGTATTTATGTATGAGCCAAAACTGGTTATCCATAATTAAGAGTTATAAAATACAGTAATGAATACGTCTCTGCTCTTTGTTATACATTGCAACATTGATCAAACCTCTTAATTAATGAGCAACAAAAAGCAAGGTCAAGTAGGCTGCTGTCACAAATAGCAAAACTTTTATAATACAGTATAGTATTAATTTTAATGCATTGATTATGGCAGGTGAATGTGATCTACCCCAGTGAAGATGATGTGTTCAATAGCAGTCAAGGATGGATGGGGGGTTCCTGCCTTCCTTACAACTCCAATACGCATGGCAAGCAGACTTGGCTCACCAAACACTTTCAGTGAGGGTTTTCTTTGTTATGCTGTTTACTGTTGCAACTCCAAAACACATTACAAGTCACAATGTTTTATCAAACATTGTGAGTAATATTCATTTTTGTGCAGTGGACACCTGAAAAATGCTCTTCAAGCTTATACAGTAGCCGATACTGTACATTCGGTAATTATGTAAGGAATTTTGGTTTTGCTAACCATTGGAAAGGTGATACACATTTAGTAATATAACTTTACCCAAAAGTCTTTCTCTAATGCACAATAAAATTCATAACCAATTTAATCATTGATGATGTACTGATGTCTGTAGTACAGTATTGATACTTTACGTAACCCCAAGCAATTTTTCCACAACTTTACTTCCATTGCATATTTTTTTACTAGAATACATTATACCTGACTACAAGGGAAAAACCATAGTAATGACCACAAGATCTTGATGTAATAGCTTGTGGCGAAGTGAGAAACGCGGAAGGACCCGAGCGATGCCCCACATTAAGACGTACACCCGGGTCAGCAAAACTTACTCTGAGGTGCAGTTTCTCCTCCTCACCTCAGCCAACCTATCTAAGGCTGCTTGGGGTGCACTACAAAAACAGAACTCTCAGCTCTTCATCCGGTCATATGAAGTTGGGGTGCTCTTCCTCCCAAAGTTTGTGGTAAATACTCAATTGTATTCACTGTATTTGTTGTCTGTTTGGTTATGTTCCTGCCTTCTACTGCATTTGGTAATTAGGCTAGTCCTAGTTACACATTGCATGCACAGTAATGGAAAAAATTACTCATATTAACTGTATATCTGCTTAAGAATAGTTTCTTCAAAACACATTATGGTACAGTTGGACACAGGAATTCGAGGAATAGCCCATGTGAAAGATGGTCAATTTCTCCCAATATCAAGTTCCTTTGTGCCAAATAGGAGACACCAGGGGCAGAAGTCAGTATTGAGGATGGTAATAAAAAGCAACTACCTGATAATAGACACTGGTTACTCAAATGGGACAAGTATATTTCACCTGGGCTGTAGCACAATTCCTGTGTCCAACTGTACATAATATGACAAATGCTTTTCAAGGAGATGGGTACATTGGAGAAGGGAAGGAAACTGCTCCTTTTGCTGTAGGGTAGGAGTAGCTAAATTCGGATCTGATGTTCTTCAGACGGAGTGAGGAGTCATTACAAATGAATTCATTATTTATGTGCTGCAGTGATACATTTTACAGATAGCTTTTTATTTACCTTCTTCAAGAAACTCTGAAACTCATGTTAGTTAACAGGTAAGCATCATGGCTTTGTCATACATCCAATATGTAAGACAGTGTCATCTAAGCTATCTGTAGTCCATACTTATAGTTAGGCAGCTCATATTTATTTAAGCCTTTGATATTTTGAATCTTAACTCTTGATTGAATTGCAGACAGAAAACACAGAGTTCAAACTGGGGTCAGGAGACAAAGCTGGTACCCTGGCCATGCATTATGACCTCCCCCTCACTCCATACCCAGTCACTGCCACGCCCTGGTTCATGAACACCACCAAGAAACGCAAGGATGCTTTTGGCCAAACATATCTTGAATAATAGAGACCGTCCACCCCTCTATTTTATTAATTTTCTTGTAGAGCCTGCCAAATAAGTTTGCAGATGGTTTGAGAGTATTGATGGGTGTAAGATCTGGTAACACAGCATAGTATGATATACTGTTTACATAAGCTTTCTACAGTAATCAATAGGCTTACAGCTATAGTAAAATTAGAGGAGTAATATACCCTCCATAAGGAGTGTATGTGAGTCTATAGTGTACTGTAGGGGCTCCTTGTTCACTGGGCATCATGTATGGTGTATTGTACCATGTATATTACCAGACCACTTACTGTACCCCACATTTGTCGGGGTCTCGTGAACTTCTTCGGTAAACTATACAGTACATGGGTGACCTTAATCATTTGTAGTAAAAACCAAAACTTGGTGAAAACAGTGTCCCATACCAGTTTCCAACAATCACCATCCTTATCCCCTTGGCCATTATCTTTGGATAATTCACTGTTTCATGTGAATATACCAAGTTGTCTTTCATTTTCACACTGATATGTTTCATTGAGAGAGAGTTTACCGTATTTAAACATGAAGTACCACAGGAACGATGCAACACAGCTCAAAATACAAATTTATTTACATATGAAACTGACATGTTGGATATAAATAGTATATAGAGGGAGATTGAGATGCAGGGAAAGGTTGTTTTCTGATGAATTGTGAATGTCATTTGGCAGTAGGGAACTACTGTAGATATTTTGGTCTGGACATCCTCAGATGAACTTTGTTTTTAACTCATACCCTCAGCTATATTCAATACATGGAGAGTGGAATGGGTTTAAGGATAGGAGGTCTTCCTTCTGCAGAAAATGTCATTTGGAAAAAAATAGTTTGGTATTTTGGTCCAAACTTAAATTAAGAGAGACCAGTTTCCATCTAGCCACCTTTTATTATTATTGTAAAGCCTGGATATTTCCAAGCATTTGTATGAATGAGAGGAGTGATTGAAAAATTTAGTGTATGCAAGGAATTAGTATGAGGCACTCTGAAGCAGAGGGGCATACTGTATTGATCTTATTGGAGCTTAAAACACATTACAGTACAGTACTGTACACAAAGAATTTAGTGGTTATTAAGAATGTTCAGCTCTGGTTGTTGTTGATGATCTCCTGGGGCAGAATGGCCTCCTGCCCCACAGACCCCTGGTACACTCTGGTAGCAGTGAAAAAACAAATGAAAATAAAGGAGGGCTCTGGTTGGAGAGAGGAGTGGATTGTATTAAAGTATGTGCAATCCCCTTCAGATTTTTCGTGTGGTTCTGAGTACAGTATTGCACTTCATTACAGAAGCTCACCACTGACAAACTTTAAATGATATCCTGATAAAAAGTACAGTAGAAGGAATAGGGTTTTGGAATTAACCTCCATAAGTCAGAAGTCTGAAGCCTATTGGTGGCAATGGTGTAAATAATATTTATTTCTATAGGTGATCAATCATTTGGCAAACTACTGTTGTACAACATCCTCTACAGTATAGTATTCTCATAATTATCTTTCTGCACTAGGATGTGGGTTTGCAAGCTGTGATGTGTGTATGAGTATGAATATAGTGATCTTACTCTACTCTTGAATTAAAGATTGTAGTAATATTGATAAATAAAGCTATTTTACCATTATAGTATACAGTATTTTATTTTGCGCTATCCATATCATATAACCAGATGTTTTAGGAGAGATGGGGTTGTTGTTGTAGTTCCCCAGACTGTCTGCCCGAGCAGTCCCAAGTCTGGTTGACCGAAGCCGCGAAGATGCTCGAACCCCCAAATAGGAGTCAGGGTGATAGTGAGATCTGTTTCTTCGAAGGCATCAGGCAAGGGGACTGCTGGTTCACGAGTATGTACCCCCGAGCCAACATTCCCCCTGTCTGTAGTCTTCCTTGTTGTGCCACCCAATCGGGTGATTTCATCAGCTACCCAGAAGGAATGAGAAATAGTAAAGAGACAGACAGAACAGGCCAAGGTGTGGTAGAGGATGCCAAATTCCTCATTTCTGGATAGAACCAGCCCTCACCAGTGGGAAGGGGGAATAGAGAGGTGGGATGGGGTTGTGGTAGCCTACTGGTAGAAGGGGCAAACAGTTGGTTTATGTTCAGCTGCTTGATTATGCCATGATAAATAAAGCTATAGCTAGTCTTGAGATCAAATGACGTCATCCGGTGTGGCAGATTGTATAGCACATTATTGTAATTATATTTTTGGGAGGTATGTACAGTACATATTCATATGTATTAGAGTGAGGACTAGATACTGTTTCCATAGGGTAAGATATAGGTATTGTAAGCAGACAATTATCGAGAGCTTTTTCTCACTCAGGAAAGCCACAGCAGTTTTATAGAGCATTAACTTTGCATAAATTTGTAATAAAAAATTACAAGGAGGTCATCAGTTTCTTGGTGAGCTGCCAGAAGCTGTTGGCACTACTAATTGTCACTGTGACTATAGTCCATTTACTTATAATTGTCCCGCCTCTTCGTTTGAGCCTAGCCCCAGGTATGAATGGAGCTCTCTGATTGGCTGCCAGGACGCTCAAGGTACCGCGCCATTTCTTGTAAACAACCAAGCACTTAAGCCGTCATCTGGACGTTAATTGGATACGAAGTTCGCTTGGGTGAAACCAAGCCAAAGCAAGCGGAACTGTTCTGGTCGGTCAAAAGGATTCGACGATCCACCAAGATGGACCCTGCTGCCAGCCACTGAAACCAAGACCAACCACGTATCCATCCAAGCTCGCCAAAAAGCAGTGATTCGGGGAGCTTAGGGAAAGGATAGGAGAAGTATAGCAGTAAATATGGCGGCCATTAAAGATATGACAAGTAAGTTAATAGTATAATAATACATGAATTGTAGGTGCAACAGGCTGTAAAATAGAGTGATAGCAACACAAATAAGGCTTTAAGTATAGCAATGACAGATTAGAGTAGGTGTAGAGTTCCTATTAGTCTACCATTTCTACTAAAATAGTAGTTGTTAAAACCTGGAGAATCACGATAATGATATAAATTATTATTATTTTTTTTTTTTTATGTTCTTGTATCTAATTTAACTTATATGAGATTATATGGAATGCTTAGGGGTTATGTGACCCATTCTTGATAATTATGTAATATTATTAAGGTGAAGGGAAGTATTGTACTTTATTGGAAATCAGTTCTTGGTAAAACTATAAAATCATGCCAACATTTTCTGTTTTTAATCAATCTTAAAATACAGGAATGGACTTTGACTTTCACCGGTTCTGACTTAAACACAGTATCACTGTAGGATATAAGAGGTCCACCTTCATGTGTATTTCAAATGTGATTGCAGTAATTTAGTTCATAACGGTATTCTGTATCAATAACTACTTTGGTTCCGGTAAGTTGCCTAGTTAGATACCCGTAATCTGCATCGGTCTTTATTTGATTAGTAGGTTAGGTCCGGGCAACTCAGGTAAAGAAACAGTCATCTGCTCACAATATGGAAAATATAATTAAGACCATAAAAAATAGGCATGCAATGTTTTAATTGTTAGGAAATTATAGGTGGACATTAATAAATGCAGACAGTTTATTCTCTTCCTTTCAGCTGTTTCCAACCATAGTAGTAGGATACTACATTATATCCCTCACTTCCAGGACAACATGTGTATACAGTTGTAGACAATTCCATGACTCCAGTGATGCATGTACATGTATGGAGTCCCATTTAGCGGAAGCAGAGGTTATGGAGCCTCTGATGGATTCACCTCCTCCACTGTCAACCATCCCTTCTACCTCCTTTGGTGAGAATAGAGGTTGTAATATGTTTTTAGTAAGCACAGATAGGTCATTGCAATCATATATTAATATTACCGTATTTACATGATCAAACTAATGTAATCTACAATCATTTGCAAAAATACAGTTTAACAGTACTATCAAGTACTGTATGCCCTGATATTTATATGCAATGGTTTCTTGTAGATGTTGCCTAGACCGCAACAGACTTCTGGGATCTAACCTGGGCAAAATACTGGGAAATAACCATAATAAATTAACCGGTTTACCGTCTTTCTTTCTTCACGGCAGCGGCGGCGGCGAGGCGGCGGCGGCGGGACGGCGGCGGCGGCGAGGCGGCGGCAGCGGCGGCGACGACGAAAATAAAATAATAAATCAAATAAAAAAATTAATAATAAAAAAAAAACTTAATTACAAAAAAAAAAAACATAAAAAAAAAATATTAAAAAGAAATATATATTATTAAAAAATAATAATAATAATAATTATTAAAAAACGGCGGCGGCGGCGGGGCGGCGACGGCGGGGCGGCAGCGGGGCGGTGGCGGCGGGGCGGCGGCGGCGGCGGCTGCGGGGCGGCAGCGGGGCGGCAGCGAGGCGGCGGCGGCGGGGTGGCAGCGAGGCGGCGGCGGCGGCGGGGCGGCGGCGGCGGCGGGGCAGCGGCGGGGCGGCAGCGGGGCGGCGGCAGCGGCGGCGACGACGAAAATAAAATAATAAATCAAATAAAAAAATTAATAATAAAAAAAAAACTTAATTACAAAAAAAAAATTAATAAAAAAAAAATATTAAAAAAAATATATATTTTTAAAAAATAATAATAATAATAATTATTAAAAAACGGCGGCGGCGGGACGGCGACGGCGGGGCGGCAGCGGGGCGGTGGCGGCGGGGCAGCGGCGGCGGCGGCTGCGGGTCGGCGGCGGGGCGGCAGCGAGGCGGCGGAGGCGTGTGGAAGCGAGGCGGCGGCGGCGGCGGGGCGGCAGCGGGGCGGCGGCAGCGGCTGCGACGACGAAAAAAAAAAAAAAAAAAAAAAACTTAATTACAAAAAAAAATAGTAAAAAAAATATTTAAAAAAATATATATCACTAAAAAAAATAAATAAAAAAAAATAATTATTAAAAAACGGCGGCGGCGTCGGGCGGCGGGGCGGCAGTGGCGGTGGCGGGGCGGCGGTGGTGGCAGGGCGGCGGTGGCGGCAGGGCGGCGGCGGCGGCGGCGTCGGGGTGGCAGCGGGGCGGCGGCGGCGGGGCGGCGGCAGCGGCGGCGACGACGAAAAATAAAATAAAAAATAATAATAATAATAATAATAATAATAAAACTTAATTAAAAAAAATTAATTAATAAAAAAAATATTAAAAAAAATAAATATTATTAAAAAAAAAAAAAAAAAACTAATAATTAAAAAATGGCGGCGGCGGCGGCTGGGCGGCGAGGCGGCGGCGGCTGGGCGGCGAGGCGGCGGCGGCGGCGCGGTGGCAGCGGGGCGGCGAAAAAAAGAAAACACAAGGATTAGCATAAAATAAAGGAAAGGAAAGTATAGAAAATAATAGACGCACATGAACACAGCATCAGAATTAAACTAACATATATATATTAACGAGACAAAAAGAGGAGTGCCGTTGGAAAGGCAATAAATACTCTTCACCAGTGATGCCAGTGCTTGGAATTTTTCACAAGATCTTGGGATTTTTGACTCAACCTTGGCATCTTGGTATTTACAGTACAAAATCAAGTAAATCTTGGATTTTTTTTAGTTCTCATAAACATTATCTTAATTTGTTAATTAAATTCATCTATTCTTAATTATCCTTCACCTATCCTACCCCTACTATCTTTCCCTTCACTTATATTCATATTCGATTACATTTCGTGGCTAATGAGAGACAAAATTAGCCGTTTTTTGTTTTTTTTTTGGTGACCACGGGATGGACAGGAACTGGACACATGAAAATTAGGATGTATAGATGTACTGATGTAGTGCTATGAGTGGATTGAGACTGACTCCATTCCGGACAGTTGTTCCATACCATAGCTGGGAACCGTCAAATACTCTCATAAAGGATGTTATCCAAGGCAGAAAGAGAAGGAATGATATGACTACTCTGTATGTGGGGGAAGATGAACATACTTCTCAACATCAGTCAGATATCATTGTTTTTCTTCAGTCTTAACTTCATAAGTGATTGTTATGTTTTCTTAAGTATATTTTAAAATATATTCTATTATAAATGTGCATTACACATTATGTTATGTTGATCTTGGAATTTCTTGGAATTTTTGGTGCGGCAATCTTGGGTATTCTGTAAACTTCCACTGGCAACAGTGCTCTTCACCTTCAGGGGTTCAGGCTTCAAAGTTCAGCCGCTCAGCACTCAGCAGACAGCAGCGGCTTTCAGCAGTGACAGCCACTGAGCCACGGCTGAGCCACAGTCAGCCACCCTGCACACCTGCCTCACCTGCTGGTCAGTGGTCAGTGTGAGTGGTTACCCTCAGACCCTGGCTCACTAAGTCATCAACTGAAGTATTGAACACAGTTATGCGGATACGTGATTCAATTTGTTATGGTTTCTAAGGAATAGTACAATTCATGGCAATTCTATTATTCTGATGAGAGCCACATGGTGATGTTTGCTGTCACCAGTGTGTTGGCTATATTATCTCCTCTACCTTGCTATGCCTATAAATACCAATATAATTGACTTTGTTGGGGAGAGTGACATAGCTGATATTGGGTTTTTGTTTGCAGAGCCAACAAGAAAGGAGAGAGGATGGGTGAATGGCTTCGCTCTCCAATCCGAGGTGTCCTCTTAGACATCACGGGTGTCCTATACGAGTCCAGTGCAGACCATGGCACAGTCATCCCAGGCAGTGTTAAAGCAGTCAACAGGTAAGGGGACACATAACATCACTGTCCTTCTCCTTTGTACCACCTCTACAATAATTTTTTCACCTTCCTTGAATTTAACACCTTTTTTCTCTTGCTTTATTAAAGCTATAGGAAATTCTGCATAAAAGCTGCACGCAGCAAATACGTGTTATTTATGTATACTGTATTTCACTATGGAATAATGTTATATGTTCGTGCGTAATGATTATAAGTGGCGGTTTCACTTACTTTAGCCAAAATAACCCTTCAAAATATCGCGAGCGTAAGTCCAGTACCGTGCGGCGATTGAGACCAAGTCCAGCTTAGCAGTATAAGTCTACGGTGTCTATATCCTAATGCACTAGCCTCATTGCATTTTCTACATTCTCATGACGAAGTAGTTCCGGAATAACTGCAAAGAATTACATATAATTGCAACTTAATCTTTGGTTACATGTCAACATTACATGCATTTTAACTACCTTTATTATTCTTAATGTCTAGTTGTCTCATATCGATGTTATTTTCAATTTTCCACAATTTTGCATTTCATTAGTCACTTGTTAATGTATTTATGCGCCGGGTAAGGGTATATTTTTATTGTGATATCAGTCTACATTGTACCTTCCACCAAGATACACGTTGCTCCAGTAGTCCATCTACTAGTCTTCCACATTATCTACATACCCTAATTGTACATCCATGTCGGTATGTAATTGTTATTGTTAAGATTAGTGTTTATTAATCATGTTGGTTAAGAGTATATTAACGTATTTCTTCTTTGTTAACGTAAACGACGACATCTTAATAGAAATACGTAAGCCAAACTGTAAATCCCAAGATCTCAAGATTTTTATCTAGATTTTGGAAACAATCCCAAGATAATAACTTAGAATAGAAGGATTGGACAATGCTAGGGTTAGGACTGGAGGATGTGAGGTTAGGACCGGAGGATTCTAGGGTTAGGATCCGGACGCTAGGTTAGGACCGGAGGATGCTAGGTTAGGACCGGAGGATGCTAGGTTAGGACCGGCGGATCCCAGAGTTAGGTCTAGGTTTGGTTAGGTAAGGTCAGGTTGGTTCGACTGTTTTTAATTAAAAATATCATGTAGGAATTCCCTATATTTTGGGGTATTTTTGTTGTGCCAAAACTTGGCTGGGATTTTCGATTTTACTACATTTAGCCCTGTTGAAAATTGAAAACCCCGAGCCGACTTTGGGCAAAAGTTGGCTCGGATTTTCGATTTTTCTATATTTATGCATGTTAACAAACTACTATACTGTAAAACCAAAATAAGCTAATTTACGTGTTTTCCACCACCCAAAACCCCCGATTCCCAGTGCTCTCCCCCAAGATTGAAGGGATTAGGGAATATGTATAAACCAAATGGTTTCCGATCAATATTATGGTCACTAATGAATAGAACAAGCAAAAATAGGCAGGAACAAAAAAACTAAAACAAAAAACACACGTGCAGCTATTATGCAGAATTACCGAGACTCTTCCTACTTTTTCATACCATGCTTTTTCATAACTATGTCATAAGCAGACTGGATTACTGCATTTCCCTGGTTTGCCAGACTATCGGTTAAGAAAATTGCAACACGTAATGAACAGAGCAGCAAGATCAATTAAAGGTCTTCCATTTCTTGAGAGGATAACTCAAGCACTCGTTGACTTACATTGGTTACCAATAAAGGCGAGGATTATGTACAAGATATGTCTTCTAACATTCCGAGCATTAGAATGTGGAAAATCGGAGTACTTGACAAATCTTTTAAGAGGTTTTCATTTAAATACCTCAATGGAACTAAGGCATAGTGATGAACAATACAGGTTAAATGAGCCAAGGAGTAATCTGACAATGGGTTTCAAAGCGTTTGAAAGGTGTGCACCAAGGCTCTAATGGATTGCCATTAAATGACCGGAGTAGTGAAAATTGTACCATTTTTAAGAAAAGACTGAAAACACATCTGTTCGCTGAATGTTACAACATGGATGATATGAGTATTACAAGTGATTATAGTGTTTAATAATATTGAAAGAGGCCCTGCGGAGCACCAGTTGCTGGTGGAGCTGGGCATAGAATATCCAGCAACAAGTAACAAGTAAAAGTAGACTGCGGGAGACAGGGTTACCATGTTCATACCATGTACATACCTTGCACTATTCACTCACTCTTAAAAAGCCTTCCACGGCCTAATAATAATTGTATTGTCTCGTAAGTGGATATCTCGCTTAGACAGTTCATATCCAGTTGCACGAGGTGGCAGAAATTGAAATGAGTGAAAGTCGTACGTCTTTACATGTACTGTACAGTACTGTACCGTATATATTTTGCATATTTAAAACCCTGTTGAGAACTTAGAGTTATTTTCATGATACACTGTATGCAGATACACTTCACACATACTGTAAACAAACAATATATAGTCTTTTTCAAAATGCACCACACACAACCAGCATATTTTCTCCCAGCTTTTTTTTTTTTACTATTACTCCTCCTGTAGGTTGACCACAACTACCTGTATAGTTACATCACCATCACTATTATAGCTTTGCAAAACAAAAGAGTAACCATTTCTAAAGTATCCCATTGGTCACAACCTCAAATTATGTCTTTTTACAATACATGGCCCTACAACTACCACCAACCCTTCCACAGACTACGGGAGAGTGGGATGCCCTTCCGCCTAGTGACGAATGAAACCACTACACCAACAACAGTGTTGTTAGACAAGCTGCGAAGATTTGGATACCAGTTGGAGGAACGAGAATTGTTCAGCCCCATACCAGCTGTTGTCAAGCTGCTACAACAGGAACAGCTGGTCCCTCACCTCCTTGTTCATCCTAAGGTAAGTACAGTATTATCTTTGGTTGGCTTGGGCTATGATGTATAATTTTTGTTTGGGTTGAATGAATTACATACAACTGTGGACATGTGAATATTGAAATGGATTTGTAAATATCAGGACCCTACAGATAATAATAATAATGTATAAATAAGAGCCTTCTGGTGATTAAAAATGTTAATGATCAATGTGTATGTAATGTCATGTCAGGTCGGCATTCAGATGTTTTGCTCTTTATGTCATAATGATTTTAGTACAGTATCATGTACAGGTACTTTTGGAGTAAGTGTACTGTAGCTCCCAAAACTATTGTTATTGTGTGGTACGAAGGATGGCGAAATGAACATAACTTTTTGCCACCTCGCGCAACACATGTCTAATAACATCTTCTGGTGTGGCAGATTGTATAGCACATTATTTTATTGATACTTTTGGGAGGTACCCTACAGTACGTATTCATATGTATTGGAGTGAGGATTATATACTGTTTTCATAGGGTATGATATAAGTATTGTAAGCGGACAATTGTTGAGAGCTTTTTCTCTCTTAAAAAAGCCACAGCAGTATAATAGAGCAATAGCTTGGCATAAATTAGTGAAATTTATTACAAGGAGGTCACCAGTTGCTTGGTGAGCTGCCAGAAGCTGTTGGCACTACTTATTGTCACTAGTAAGGCAGTCATCAATTATGGGTAGAGAGGTAACCACATTCCTTCTTCATAGAATTACTGTACAGAATTTCTGTAGTAAGCAGAATCTATTTATCTCTGTACATTCCCAGGTTGAAGGAGAGCTGAGGGTGGGAGAGAAAGGGAGCCCTGCTAGCTGTGTGGTGTTGGGGGATGCAGAGGACAACTTCTCCTATGCCAATCTCAATAGTGCCTTCAGAGCTCTCATGGTCATGCCATGCCCCAGACTTATCACACTTGGATATGGGTTAGCTGATTATTTTCATTATACAATAGTTGTCATCAATATCAGCAAAGGATGTGGCTGAGTGGTTAGTGTTCTGAACTCGTAACTTATAGGTCGGGATCTCGAATCCTCTCAGGTGAGGGGCTGAGAATATGTATTCTTCCAAATTGAGTTCAGGCACTAACTTCAGTAGAAGGTCACAGAACGTCGGAAAACACCCTTGCTGGTATCATAACAGCTGCAGTATTTGGGAATTACCCATACTTCCCTCCCTCTGTGGCTGGGTGCCAGTTTGGAAGTCATGACATGTGTGTGTGGGTAGCAGTTGACCTGGACCATGGTAACGGGCTTGATAAAACTTAAATATATCCAGTGTTGAAACATAAAATAAAAAAAAAAAAAAAAAAAATAGTAAAATCAATATTAAAGTAGAAATTCAACTTGATCGTCTACTGTTGTTGCAACATAAATTAACCTCTCTACAGTAAACCCTCGCTAATTCAGATATCGGATAACTGACGATGTCAGTGTCTTGGATACTCCGCGTAAGTCGGATGTACTGTATATCTGACTTATGCGGAGATTTTCCAGTTGCATCGTCACAAAGGCCCATTCCCTGAGAAGTTGATTTTGTACAAAACCTGAATTATCATCTCTATACCATACATTTATACCGTATGTCAACTTCCCATATACTGTATATAGTTAAGCTTTTACCAAAACAGGTATGATTTAATTAACTTTATTGCTTGAAAAATGGTGATGTACTGATGACAGAACAGAGTGGAAGAGTATGTGAGAGAGAGAAGTGGGAGGGGGGATGGAGCAAGTGAGGAGGGTGTGCGGGAACAGGGAAAACTGGAGACTCTTCTACCGTGGCCACCCCCTTGGCGGGAGTTCCCGGAGGGAACGAGGCATCGGAGCTATAGATAGATAGATAGATGTATTAATATATAATTGGCTGCATCACTGCCAAGTGAACCATGGAGCCACATATACATCGGTTATGACAGTATCACCATGGTGATTACACGTAGTGTTCCATAATCCATTAATAAACTTTATCTTTGCTCTGTTATTATAGGTGACTGCATAGATGTATCTTTAACGTGAGAGAAGATGCGCTGTGCAATCTTTGTCTATAACTATGGTGGGTATAGTTGTTTGGATCAACCCTAAAGCATGGCCAATTATTGCCAGCTATTCTCCTTTCTCTTAACAGTATCGAATTTTGCAATAAATGTGATGATCTGTCTTTTCTATTCATCGCTACGAATATCACTTGAATATTTTCTCTTCAGCGACATTGAAAGGAGATTACTGTACGAGATAAGCATAAAAATATATAAAAAAACGAGGAATAATGTGCCCGTGTGACAACAAATACACTGTGACTGGCAAATTGACCGATACCAGCTCTGATTTCCACACCTCGGTACCTTATTTCATATTAATATACATTATTAGATATATTTCTGCAGTATTATATACTTATTTTGTGAAATTGTCATGTTTTTGTGTGTCAGCAACTGTGTATGGGAACCAGAGATATGAGTGAAAGCACATGTTGTTTTGAGGGCGGGTGTGCATGCGGCCAGTCGCATGCATCAAATTTGAGCCCTCGGATATCTTGTATCTTCGGATACCTCGACAATGGTCTCCGCTCAAATTGATCCAAGTTAGCGAGGGTTTACTATAGTAGTGTTGGATCTCTTATCGCTCAACTTGAATTTTCATTGCATCATTACATAAATATACATGTTGTAACTTTGATACTAAATATAACATATTCAGTCCCAGGTAAGTCACTTTAAGCTCAAACTGCACCTATTTGTTTTTCATTCAAGGCTTGTTTATTACCTGTTGTGTGTATTATTTGTAAATGAAACTAACTATTGTGTTACCATTGGTAGTTTATTTTTCCCTGTCAGTTAGTCATTCATTGCAACACCATAAGTGTATCTCCTACTGTCCCACAGGCGGTACTACAAGCACAATCAGCAGCTGCAACTGGATGTGGGTGTTTATGCCAAAGCACTGGAGTTTGCTTGTGGTGTGGAGAGTGAGGTAGTGGGAAAGCCATCCCCTGCTTTCTTTAACCAGGCCCTGGCAGATATGGGGGTCCAGGCGGAAGAGGTAAGGCCATACTTTTGTATCTTTCTCAATATTGTCATAAAAACTATTAGAAATGCTATGGAAATATATCACCAATATCTCGGTAAACCATTCCCTTAAATGCACTATTCCATTATTTAGTTTTAGGTGAAATGAATTGGTCCCTGAACTGGGGAGTGATCTGAATCTCACTTTATGATTTTCCCAAATATCAATGTCATTCTCATTTTATCCAGTAACAGTATAATTCTCCTAATTTTACTCGGTGTTAGTTCCACTTTCTTCTTACTTGGTCTAAGAATCATTATTCTAATCTTTGATCTTATTTGCTAGAATAATCTAACCAAGCATCTCTGTTGCAGGCGGTGATGGTGGGTGATGACATAAGCTCGGATGTGGAGGGAGCCCAGAAATGTGGGATGAGGGGAGTGCTGGTGAGGACGGGCAAGTTCACCTCTTCCCTCCTCCCACATCCCACCATCACCCCAGACTGTGTGGTTGACAACTTGGCAGAAGCTGTCGACCAGATTCTGGCTGCCAAAGGAAAGAACTAATTTGGAAATCAAGTGAAAAAAGGAATAAGGTATGAAATGTTTGAGGTAGGAAAGAGGGTATATTTCAAGTTAGAAATTTGTGCTAAAAAGATGGGAGATGTAGAGTGTAGTGTATGAAAATTTGAAGGATTAGAGATCCTGATAGGGATGGAAAAGTGAAGTTTGTGAAAGGTAGAAGGTGTAGAGTGGTGTTTATATATATGTGTGTGTGTGTGTGAGAGAGAGAGAGAGAGAGAGAGAGAGAGAGAGAGAGAGAGAGAGAGCACCAGATTCTATAGTATTTATGGTATGGGGTGTAGGATGAGAAAGTGTTGGGATTTGAAGTGGAGAGTGAGGTATTGCAGAGTAATGTAATGTATGAAGTGTAGTTGAAAAAGTGAAGAGTATGAGTTATGGTTGAGGTGGTAGTGAGTGTTTTTGAGGTGGAATGAGTGGAAAGATAGTTTATGATAAAAGTGGTTGAGGTGTTGTAAATGCATAAAGTGTGTGTGAGAGTTGTAGTGGACCTCCATGGGCACAACTATGTACCCCTACTACTAAGTTTTGAATGTGAATAAGCCATATAATGTCTGCAGTTATCATGAGCATTTTAAGGCATATTATATCTTCTCTCAACTTTATTTTGTTATATTAGTCATTTTGGAAGTAAATAGTTTTTATTAATTAACAGAGCAGCTAAAAGGAAAATTAAGTGTTCCTGGATAATCAGGAACTGTTGTATTCATCTTGAGCTCTGTCTTACAAACTGTACTTTAATATTGGGCTGAACATTGAGGGAAGAATGTTAGAAAGTCCTTTATTTAATATATTGGCAGTTAGCAAGTCTTCCAGTTTTACAATATAGTACAGTACAATGAGTAGTGTGTTAGTGGCTTAGTGTACTAAATTGAGCCAGTAAGGTTTCCACAGGAAGTCAGAGTTATTCTGCACTTCAATATTCACACTTTTCCTATAATACCTGTACGCTTGATTGAAAAATGTGTCCCAGTCATACATTTAAAGTAGATATACAGGATGCATTTAGTGTACCGTTACTGTATTTGTGTATTACAGTAACTCTCAATTTGGAAACCAATGAATAGCTCACAATATACAGCATGTGTGTGACCTCTTCACAATGTTACCAGATCACTTTAGTCCTACAGGTTTGCTCGAGATAAATTTTTGCTGTCAACTGTACAATTCTTGTAAGTACAGTACAGTAGTTACTTGTCGATATTAAGTACTTGTAGAACCTGTAGAATTAGAAGTATGGCAAGTAAGATTAATTGTAGAATAATCTCTGATAATATTTATGCATGCAAAATTTCCATGTGATTTGTACTGTATATATATTTTTAGATCATTTGCTGAATATAATATGCCAAACTTTCGCAGCTGGTAATGTCTAGAAAGGAGTTTCTTCATATCTGGTCATCATGTGTCCTCATAAAATATTGGGGATTGGGTTGGCCTGTGCATTATGGCATATCATTGTGATACTTATCTCCATCATTTTTGCCTTTTACCCATTGCTGTATTTTACAGTAGTTACTCATTATCCTGGAGTGCGCAGTCACTGCATAATCAGGTTACTTCAGTTGCCTTCCCAAGGTACCGGTACTCATTTTACCATTCAGCCTTGGTGGCTGCTCCTGCTGGGATTCAAACTCCAGACAAGATAAGGCAACAGTCTCATAGTCAGCAGTGCTGACCACTCAGGCTTAGTGACAATGTCCCCGTAACTCTCACATATACCTGTATGAAGGTGAAAATGTTGCAGTACAGTGGTTGGAAAAATTTAACCTTGATAAATATGTATATTGAACCTCCTCCTGGTTGTCTGCTGTCTGCTACTGTGATGTGTGCATTGTGGTCCACTAGTTGACATGTCATGCCAAATGCACAATATTGCTGACCAATCCAGTCACAGCAGATGAATAGGGATGATATGATTTTGATCAAATTATTCTTGACCATCCACGTGCCTGATTCACTGGTACATTGTTGTATCATGATAGGCAATTAAATATAGGTAACTTCATGAGTAAAGTTCTAGCCATGAAAAAGGAATTAATTGAGATGTAAACCATAGTATTACTGAAAAGTTTATTGATATATTAAATGCTGTATTACTAAAATTTGTATTTAAATAATTAGAAAAAAATTAAGCTACTTCACTAAGGTCGTGGTTATTCTTCAGTCTGTAGTGGTAAAGCCAGCCTCCATCTTGACCTTGATGAACAAATTTCAGGCTATATTGGGGTCCTAGCTATGAGCAGATAGATTTGCTGGCATGATTGAGCCCCTGGTACCCCTAAACCTCATTCTGTACCAGACTTTGACAATTTCCCTTGTGATATCCTCTTTCCTAACCACAAGATGGTAGCTTCATTGGTCTACAACCTGTACCAACACTCGTAGTGTGGTTAAACTCTCCCTTGTGTCCGTGGGTTCAGTGGCATAGCTAGGTAGAAGGACAGAGAGGGACATCTGTCCCATAGGCGGCGTCTAACTGAGCTCGAAATATTACATACTAACTATGAAATGTTAAATCTATAAGCCTAAGTGCCATTATGATATATATATTTTATTTATAAAATAACCAAATAGTAATCTTATGAAATGAGGTATAGTCTTAAGATTATCGATTACCCTATTACTATAAGGCTAATGGCACCCTTTGATAATAAACATAATTAAATTCGTTATATTATTTATTATACACCACAACTTGCAAGAAATAAGTATACTGTATCGTTATCCACTATAATACCTATTTTTATTTTTATTTTTAAGTCTTAATTCTGGCGACATGTAACAGACATTAACCACACTGGCCCATCTTGGCCCTAGTTTTAGTAGCGCAATTTTAGAAGGGGTAATCACCAATAAAAAAATATGGTATTGTCATAAATTTTCTACGTTTGTCGTAAAATTCGTATTTCACTGTATTTTTATAACAGTAACGACAAAGTATTTGTACAGGTCACAGTCTGGTCACTTGCCCAACTCAAAGGAAAATTTCACTCCCCGCTTCTGGGAGACCGAGTTTTGTGACTCGGCCCACTATTTTCTCGAGTTTGTCTGCATTAGAAACATTAGGGTGACTCAGTAGTTGTAGTCACAGCCACGTCCTTGACCTCAATGGGCAGTTTGCCTTTGTTTCCTTGCTTGGCATGATTCGGTCTGGGTTGAGTTACTTGAGTACATGAATATAGTCGGTGGAAGGAGGGATGCCATTTTTGAAGAGTATACTGGACTGATTGTCTTTAAGAATTTCTATATTATTCTATGGCCCTGTAAATATCAAGTTTTTTCCCCGTTTTCATACCCAGTGTTGTTTGTGACAATGTCACTTATAAATGTTTGTGTCCAGCGCGCGCAATTGTGTTTCAAAGTTGACAAGCTCTTTGAAGTGGAAGCGATGAAGTCCCTAATTACAGTTACACGTCTTCTTGTTTTGCACGAGTTACTTTCTGAGTTTAATACTTGGATAACTTGGGGTATTGGAATATCTAAGGATAAACAAATATCAATGATATAGGTTTCCCCCAGTGAAATATTCTGCTCCTGATGTTTTATGTAACAACGCTAAGTTCACTTTTACTGTGTTATTTACTTATTTGATCGTTACTACTCGCTTAGTTCTGAGGCTTGTAATGCTAATAACATGCGATAGTTATTATGGAGAAGTTTGGGAAGATAAGACTGACAAGGCATATTGTTAATGGATTCCCGCCTTCATTATTAACTTATCGTGGAAATGCGCCAGGAGATTGGGTGTGGTTGCAGCAAATTACAACCTGTTGGACTGAAGCCGAACCGTTCCCAGTACCGTAACGCTCTACACGCCTCCCGCCTCCGAGCAATCTCAGTCCCAAGACCACGCCTTTTGATCTCGCTTGAAGGGAAGCTAATGGCTTAACCCGGATTAGGAAGGTCGCAGTGCCATGAGGTGTCGGCGTAGATTTCCCCCGACAACAATATATATCTGGGAGTCGCTGGACAATCAATGGATACTGCGCAAAATGTTGTACTGCAAATGGAGGCTTACGCTGGAAAGTTGATGGTGGCTGCCGTACGATCATATTTTTGGCTCTGAAATAACTTCCTGGGGACATGATTCCTGTATCTAACCACCAAAAGCTCCGTAACAATATTTAACTTACAATTTTGATGGAAAACAAGGATATTTAGATATTTGCTACATTTGGGATTTATAGCATCTGGAAAACGCGGCCCGGCAACCTGGAAACATCCCAAACACTGGCATCATCGTAGTTCACTCATCTTGCCAGAGACTGGCCGTCAGTGGACTCAGTGCGATGTTGGTGTTCGTGGGGAGGGGACGTGCGTTGCTCCGATTCGCAACCCAGCCTTTCTGTTTACATCGACATTATATCGTATACCCGCGACAGTGTTAACCATACATATCCCATCTCAGGTGCTTAGTGTAGTGTATGTGTAAGTGTCTCTGTGGTGTGATAATTGTTTTGTTTATCCTGGATTACCCTAACATTTTGCTAGTTCTGCTTGTGTCGACCCACGTGTGTGTGTGTTCAGGTAAGTAAGATCGCTCTTCTTTTCTACTACTTCGAGTACGGTACAGTACATGTAGCGTGTAGTACAGGTACACTCACCTCACGCTTTGTACAGTTATGTGTGTTCTCCCTCTGTGGTTTATGTGTTTGCATGTGTAATGTGTTCTTCCACACATCTTTATTACGTTATGGATTGTGGGTGGGTTACATCTGAAGTTACATAATGTAGGCCTACGTTTACACAAACTGTACATTACATCTTTCATATGTATAAATACCATTACGTTATTGTACGGTTTGTTACCGTACTTGAATGTCTTGTACGAAAACTTATGAAGGCGTATTTGTACACAATTACTTTATGGTGCACGACGTGTCAACTTCACGCCTATGCATATTTAAGTTAGTTAATTATGAACACAACTGTACCAAATGTATTCGTACACATGACATGATTCTTTGGAGCGTACTGAACCACACCTTGTAGGGAAGTGTAATGCTTGTAACAGTATAGGTGTGGTGACTGGCGTAGCACGGTGGAATTCCATTCAATGTCATTCCGTTCTCTTGCCCTTCAAGAACTAACATTGTTTATTATTTAACTTTGAAAAATACTTGTAATTGCATTTTTGTATATGATTATACGGTGGTCAAGTACTGTACATGAACTAGTAAAATTTAATACAGTCGCAGGTAACATTAGGCCTAATTCATTCCCCGAGTTCAGGGAAAATTGGGTGGAACCAAAGTTTTGCTGGCTATAGACAGATTCAGCAAAGATCACAGGTACCGGTAAATTTTCATCGGTCCTCTAGCGAATCTAAGATATACTTTCTCCAACTTTTTCATCAATTTCAAGGATGTTCGCGAATCTGACCGGAGCAAATCAAACCAAAGAACGGTGGACGATAAAAATGAGAAAATAGGAAACAGTATGATAGCTTCATTATTAGGTAGGACTACTGGAACTGGCGAACACCTTTCCTGTTGGGGAGGGGGGTGGCTGTAGACTCTAGAGGGAATTTATGTACTTGACTAGCCTATATGGAATCTGGTTGCCGTTATCAGCTATATAGGATTCATTAGAGAGTCTTGTGAATTGGATGCCACTGATTCCTCTCAACCATTTCGCGAAACGGACTTCCTCAGGATATTTTGTGGAATAATCATGCTGCCTTAAATGAGTTCGAAAAAAAGCAGATAAAACTTGTGTTCTCTCCTATGCCTTTGCTCTGGAACTGTACTTTGCCTCTCTGGTCCTCGCCCTCTATAGCATAGCCACACATCTGTCTGTACTTAATAACCCAGTAATTGGGGTAAAATTACATGGTGTTGTTGTATACATACCACCACACTCCTCGCCTACTCATAAATCTTGGCGCGGTCAGGCCCCCTTTCTAGGCTGCCGACCGCTATTTTTTCTTTGCAGGACGTTCCAGCATAATATATTCTCTCCCTGGCCATGACGTAACCTGAGGTGAATGAATGTACTGGTAACATTTCGTGTAAAACTGAAAGGAATATAGGCCTTTTTGATGCAGTTAGTCACTGTAGTAGCATGTTGAATTAAAATGTGTCATCACGTTGTCTAATTATGTAATATATAATTACAGTAACCTCGGTAATTTTGCAACATGAGGATATACTGTTCAGTCGCGGACAGAATTCTCGGTACCGGTACAGTTCAGGTGGAAGATACTCCCCTGGGACCGGATCCAAAGAACTTTACTACGTCGGTAAACCGCGTTAGCGACGTTGTCCACTAGCGACTCGATCTAATAAGCAAAATGGTTACGTCAATGATATGTTAGCGACATCGCTACTAACAACACCTGAGGTGTTGTAAGAGGCAAGGGCGTAGCCAAAGGGGGGGCCATGGGGGCCATGGCCCCCCCAATTCCTCAAAAATGCAGCTTGTTTACAACAATTGTTAAGTCATTTTTCACAGGTTACAGGTGTTAATTTTCTTACTGAACGAGTTGGCCCCCCCCAATAATTTTTTCTGGCTACGCCCTTGGTAAGAGGTGGTAGTATATATAGTTAACGATGAATACCATATGGTCTCAAATATCATCGTAATTAGTGAATGTTTCTCATTGAATACAGTGGAAATTGATGTCATTATACATTTAAAGATGGCAAGAAGTAAACAAAGTATCATTAAAAACTGGAAAAGCAGGTTACGAACCATTTTAAATGGTACTGGAAGTCAATCAGTACATCCGTCTCACACCTACCTGAGTGATCATCAAAATGGTTCTTGCATGAGGTTGCCATTTCACTTTCATTTATAGTTCTGTTTTCCCAACATAAGCAACAATTTCACGAATTTTATGCTTACACTTAATTTACCATAGTAAAGACACTAATTCAAAACTGAACTCACCTGTAGTTTGAAATGAACAAGGCGAGTAGGCTAGAGCAAGATTAAGTCACTGAGACACAGGTGATCCTGCGGTTTGTTTAAACACACATTGTTACACACCTTGCCATTGACTACAAGGCCTTCATGACGTCATTAGGCTATTGACTTTAGGTAATCAAAGGCGTGTAGTCGCTTATGATGTGTTAACGACGTGGAGCCTCAGGTTTCTTTGATCAGGACCAAGTTAACATCGCCTGCGTGTAGTTCGTTATTTACTATGTCGGTATTACCCACACATTGCTTAGCCATCTCTTTGGATTTACACCCCTGGTTGGTGTAGTGGCAGCGGTCTAGCTTCCTGTTCCATTGTTTCCAGTTCGTCCTAGTTAGAGTTAGAAAACATGTAGGCCCATTGTTTATATGAATCTTTTCCTGCATGGCTAGGCTAGTTACTATTCACATACAGTATCGTAGGGTAGTGGGTATTCTTACGGGTAATAAACATCATACAGGAAATATTACTTTTAAACTATATAGGGTCTCATATGGCTGTACAGACTCTAATCAGTGTAGTATCATCTGTTGTGACAATGAAATTCAATTACGGTGATATTTTAAGAAAAGGATGAGGTGCCTTATAGTGCCATGCCCACCACGACCCCCTTTCACTGCCACCTCCACCTCCACCTCCACCCGTAGGCTGGTAACCTTTACAATGGGCTTCAGGTTGTGTGGTTTGGCATTCAGTGATTTGGGAATTGTTTCTAAATATCCTCGGATTTAATGTAATTAAAATACTAATTTGAAAAGTATAATCGCTAAAAAGTCATTCCAATAACATAACTTACTAATGCCACTTTTTATACATGCATTTTTCCCCTCCTGATTTGCATTACTATTGGTGGCTGCCATCACCCGATGCCAATCCCCCTCACAATTAATTACACCATTTTCCAATTATTCTCTGGCCGGCCAATTATGCGGGTCAGCAATTATAGCGACGGGTCAGCTGTGATTATAGGAGTGGCGTATCAGCCAACTTGGTGTTACTCTCACTGAAAATGTATGGACGGTAAATGATAGGGTAGGTTATATTTCCTAGCTCACCAACACATTGAATGAATTAAGAGGAGGGCGTGGTTTACCTTTAACTCATTCCCCAACACTCATCAGAAATTAGTGCCAGGAACTATTCAGATAACGACAGACCTCCTGGCTTGTCACATCTGGGTCACGAAATGTTTGGGAGGGTAATACTGCTGTCCGTAACACTGCACCTACCTATGTGTATATGTATAATTTTATTAATCATAACATCGAGACAGCGTGTTCAGCAACCTTATAATATTATTTAAATTATGTACACTTATCAGGCAGTTCAGCCCATCGGATGCTAGACTGCAGGAGTGTGATTGAAAAGAAGGATTTCACATTCATTCAGTTCTTTCACACTCTTCCTTGAATTCGTAGACCTGTTCGTGTGTGTGTGTGAGAGAGAGAGGGAGTGGGGTAGGCTACTGAAACGACCCCTTCCCCCCCTTTCCCGCATCTCCCGAGGGTCGCGTTTCTTCCTCTCGTGTTGTTGTGGTTAAGAGGCTAAAACTCCCCTTGGCTGACTCTTCCTCTCTCTTGACGTGGAATGGATTAAGGGGAAAGAGGCATGGTCATTTTGTTGGTGAATTGGAGGCTACTGATTGCTCCAAACTATAACATAACACTGCAGGAATCCCTAGTTTCGTTTGGAGGAATCAGTTGTATTAAGTGTACGGTACTCCCATAACCTATGCAGGGCCCCTTACTTAAACTTTATCATTTTGAGAAAATTGTATTTATAGAGAGTCACGTGGCTCCGTTAGTACCGTAGTTTCACGTTCTAAACCCTCAATTCCTTCTATGTTGAATGTTTGGACACATAAATCCCTTGTACAGTCTCGATCAAAAGTCCTGTCTCTGGTGAATGAGTGTGAATCATTTCAGCGAGTCTTATGAACCAATATTACAGGCACCAACGGATTTAGTTTCGCATAATTTATCAATGCCGTTTTAATCGAAGGTGTTGACAGGACAATTGAACGTGACTGTACATTGGCTGGCTCGTTTTGTGTAATGTTTTAAAATATCCTTAGTCTGTATTCCGTGTGTCAAAAAAGGTTAATAACTCTTTCACGCCATGCTTAGATGAAGCTAAAAAGTATGTAGGCCTAATTTTCACGTGCTTAGCCTGTGAGCATTACGACTGACCCAGTCTTCAGAATTGTTCCCAAATGTGTACAGTCGCAGACATAAGTTGTACCTAAGGCCTAGTATACATGTTGAAATAGGACACAGTCTACTGGTACGAATACGTGTTTCTTCAGGGGGGGAGGGGGGCGTGACTATTACCAGTGACTGTACATGCAGAATAATGCGAGGGGTTAAAGTCGAGCGTTTGTAGCTATAACTACTCTCTCTCTCTCTCTCTCTCTCTCTCTCTCTCTCTCTCTCTCTCTCTCTCTCTCTCTCTCTCTCTCTCTCTCTCTCTCTCTCTCTCTCTCTCTCTCTCTCTCTCTCGAAGGCTTAAATTGCCGGCTTCAGCTGCTGATGGCTTTTAGGTCCTTAACTTAAAATATTAACACCAGTCCCCGGGCCGAGTCCAAGCTGTTTACATGGGGATTTTCTCTTTGTTTTCAGCTCTCCCATTTTGTGTGTGTGTGTGTGTGTTCTTAGCTCTTAATGTGTCATCTTTGTTATTTGCGTTTTCTGTTTTTCTTAATTTTAATTTTTCTCTTAACCACCCTTTCTTCTTGCCTTTTCTTCATTATTTTTTCTCTTTCTGAATCAATTCATTCATTTTCGCTGCTGGGGTTTTTCTTCCCTTCTACCGCTTTTCTTGTTATCTTTATCATTTTTTTTTATCATGTGTTTCTCATTAATCCCCTCTTTATCCCGTTATCTTACTTATATACCCTTCATTCTCACACTCTTCCCCTCTTCATTCTCACACTCTTACCCTCTTCATTCTTACCTTTATCCTGTCATTCCTCCTACATTCTCACCATTCTTTTGTTTTCCTTTTCTTCTTTTCCTCAAGCTTTTAAATTGTCCTGCCTTTTTCTGTCTAGCTCTTAAATTTTTCTGCCTTTTTCTCTCTTGCTCTCAATTCTTCCTGCCTTTATCTCTTTATTCCCATTCTTCTTGCAGCAGTGTTTCTTTTCCATTCTTGTGTATCTATCTTCTTTTAACTCTCCCTCTCCCCTTTTTGGGTTCCGAGGAAGAGGGAAGAAGGATCACGTGATGAATGAAGAGTGTTGGCAAGAATTGTGTAAATATTGTTTAAACCCTTCGACTAAAAAAAAAAGTAAAAAGGAACTAAAAGAAATAAAAATGTCTCGAGTGGACCTAGGTGCCTGGCGTTTGAGAGAGAGAGAGAGAGAGAGAGAGAGAGAGAGAGAGAGAGAGAGAGAGAGAGAGAGAGAGAGAGAGACTAAAACTGACTTACTTACTTTGAGGAGAAAAGTGTGAATGAAGGAGACAAGAGGAAGTTTGAAATGAAGGGATTAACTGAGAGAGAGAGAGAGAGAGAGAGAGAGAGAGAGAGAGAGAGAGAGAGAGAGAGAGAGAGAGAGAGAGAGAGAGAGAGAGAGAGACAGAGAGAGACGGTGGAGACAGGATTAGATTGAATGGTTGGACAGAATGAATGGGAAGGAAGGAAAAGACAGACCAACAGACATTATACAGGGAGAAATATATACAGAGAAGCGGAGACAGAATGAGAGAAAAATAAGAGTCGAATCGAATAGAGCGACAGAGAGGTGTGTGTATATATAATTCAATACTATTATATTCTCAATCCATATAGGCTAACATAAAACAAAAAATTCGTCTCAACTCTATTCAGCGACCACGAAAATATAATCATGGAGGACAATAATTGATTCCCCCAAACCACCCTGTCTAGAATCGGGTCACACACGAAACGTATAAACTAGAAGAAAACAAAACGTAAACTAGGAGAAGAAAACAAAACGTAAACTAGGAGAAGAAAATAAAAAAAATACGGATCTGTTTCCTGGTGTATAGTTTGGAGGAATCAGATGGCTGGCCTCCTTTGATTAATGTTTTTTTTTTTGTATACTTGTTTTTGTTTTTTTGTTTTTGTTTTCTGGCACGATTGAAGGAATCAGTTTAATCCCTCAATTTGTTCCCAACAGATGACCCTCCCACCCCCTCCTCTTCCCCCCTCCATCACCACCATCCCACTTCTTAATTCCTACACCTCCTCCCTCCTTCCCTCCCTCAACAGGTATAGCATAATCCCACTTTCACTACGAAGCCAAATCCTCACAGTCCATTGCTGCTTTGAAAGGAGTGAGTTCATCGAGGGAACATTATTTTTTTTTTGTATTCCATCACTTTTTTTTTTTTTTAATTATTATTATTTAATGGTGACGTCAAAGTCTGGTTTTCTTTTTTTTTTCTTTCAGGTGAGAAATATATTATTGACGTTGGCTTGAGTGAGTGAGTGAGATGCATGAGTAGCCGACGATCTAAAGACTATATTATACAGTTACAGTATATAATTATTGCCCTTATAAGTAGAGCCTGGAATAATAATAATAATATATAGTTTTTCGTATGTCACTTTCTTAATAGGATTATTATTCACGGTATGTTATTGATAATCTAGTGATGTGTTTGTGGTTTGTTTATTTTTATCAGTTTATTTGTTAGTCTAATTCCAGTAATGATTCACTTACTTGGGTATAGCCTATATAGGTTATTTAGAAAGAGGGGTTAATTAAGGATTTAGGAAGGAATGAGGAAACAAGTCTTGATCGTTTTTGTAGCATATACCATCAACAGCATATTCTGGTTAAACATACACATACATCTACACGCACACACATCTACACACATGCACGCACACACACCCATCAATACAGACACACATAGGCCTACACCCATCTACTCAGACACACACATATCTACACAGACACACATACACATGTAATTGCCCGTCTCCTGAAAAACTCACAGGGTTGGTAGGCCTATATATAGCAAAGAAGCTCCGAAAAGCTGATCTTCCCCTCGCAACTTGGGTCTAATATTAGCTTTGACCTTTGGCCTATGACCTTAAAAATCCATTGGCCTCGTTTTTCTTGTTAACCTTGGGCTCGGTATTGGTTTTAGGCTGTGTACAGGTAGGCATAATTATAATTCTATGTAGGACTGTTTAGGCTATATATACAGTAATTTGAATTTGTGCTTAGTAGTTTATTCCGTGTCGTTCCTGTAGACTATAGCCTATTTGGTCAATGTACAGTCACGAACAAAAGTCCAGTCTTTGGTGAATGAAGGTGAACCAATATTACATTACATGGACCAACGGCCTGAATTTTGCATAATTTATGGAGGTCGTCTCATTTGAAGGTGTTGACAGGACAATTGAATGTGACTGCACAGTAAAAAACAATAGAGGACCCACCTTCCGGACACGTCTAAGCGTTATGGAAATTCAGCTGGCAGTTATTGGGCGAAAAATGACAAGTAAATATTTTCGACCACATCTTAATTTATTATATGTGAACGCTTTTGGGAGGCGAGGTTTCAATTGTTCTTACCCACTCCTATGGACTTTCGAACTAATGAAACGAGACTGAACAGTTTGAGACGTGATATTTTAACTGTATAATCTCATAAAGGTAATTACAGTTTGTATATAAAAAGGTGACATTTGCTTACACGTATATTATGTCATGTTCTGATTGGCTGATGCGGTGAAAGTAAAGTGCTGTAGGCTATCAGTAACTCGTATTGCTTTTTGCCTTAGTAATGCCACTAATACGGTACCACTTTAAAGTCCATTACCCAAGGGAATGAGGTTAGTCCGGTTTTGAGCCGCGGGTAGAAGCTCCTGTGATTTCTTTACTGACAACAGGTTTGACTAATTAATTTATTCCTCGCCTCGTGTAGCCTACTCTTGTTCCTGGCAACATACTTAATTAAGGGGGTAATTATTTTTTGTTACATTAGAGTGCCTTGATTCCTCCAAAGTATATATATATATTGTTACGACACCATGCAACACCCGTATAAACAGAGGTAGTCAAGATATCAGTTGAGGTTAATGGCAAGTCACGTGGTCTCTGTATTCATTAGTTAAAAGGTGTACATGGCGTATAACAAAGAGTGGATAATAAAATCATCTAGCTTTTCTCAGGTTACTTTACAAGTCAAATTTAATAGCTAACCTGGAAAGCTAAACTAGAATATAATAAGAGAGAGAAGGTAATATAAACCTATAATTAGGACATCAAAAGCAAATTATATAATGATCACCTCTATGCAAATTTGAGGACAGGCAGAATAATAGAGGTGATGGGAGGGAGGCGATGATGATGGTGGTGGTGGTGGATGGGGTAGAGGGAATGGAAGATAGTGGAGGTGGTAGGGGGATGGAGAGAGGGAGTGGAGGCAAGCATGGGGGTGGTGGAGAAATGGATTGGTGATGGTAATGGTGGTGGTCGGGGTGGAGAGAGGAGGTGCAGGTGGTGGAGGGAACATGTACAGTATGGTGGTGGTGGTGGTGGAGTTATGGATTGGTAATGTATGTATGTATGTAGGTGATAATAATGATATGTGATGGTAGTAGTGGTGTCGATAGTAAACCATTGATAGGCTACACACACCACTTTATATTATTCCACACGCCCTACTGAATGATACATCGATATATGCATCTATGTTTTGTGTACATGGATGAAGGTTTGTGCTCCCTCCCTTCACGAAATCCAATGGAATTCTAGATATGGCCACTTTGAAATATTCACGGGATATGCGAATTGGCAACTGGAGCGGCTGAAAGGGAAGGGGGAGGGTTGATATCTTCAGTGGACCTTTAAAAATACCGAGGCATGCATGGGGAAGGGGCGTGTTTGTGTGTCGGGTACCGGTATGTCGTATATTGAGCTGTATTAAGTTTCTTGTAGTACTGGATGTCCACTATAAGTTTTAGCTACAAGATTGTATATACCGGTACTGGATTTTATAATTATAGGATATGATTGGGTGTTTGTAGTTAATTAAAGCATGGTATCACGACATCCTATTAGCAGTTAATTAAGCATGGTATCACGACATTATATTTGGTTTAGAGGAAGTAGCATTGACGGAGATAGGACACTATTTTTACGTGGTTAATTAAAGCTGCATGTACAGTCACGAGCACTACTAATTATCCAGGTGTATTTCGAATACCTATAAACAATAAATAAATACACAATATGAATCACATTGGAATGTGTTCGTTGGTGAATTGGACTGTTGGAAGTTTCAACCAAATTTGTATTTTATTAGTGGTCGTGACTGTAAGTTTAGTTCAAGGTCAGCCTGTCGTGGGCTCAGATCGTAATTCAGTCTGGTGTGTGTCTATTCACTTGATTTACCTCTGTAGTACTCCATTATAATTATATCATCACATTCCTTACCGGGAAAGTATTGTCTGGCTACATTTTAGAATATTGCATACGTATGATATAAAATTTAACATCACATAACATTATATAAGCTCGGATTATCATAACACACTGAATGATATAAAATTTAACATCACATCATCACATATATAGGCCTATCCCTACTACCGGTTTAGCCTATTCCAGTATCATTAGGCTACTATAAACCTTACAGATAGTTAGGGTGGAGATGGGTGTTGTCCCCTCACCTATATGGTACCCTATAGATTATAATACTTCTCTCTCTCTCTCTCTCTCTCTCTCTCTCTCTCTCTCTCTCTCTCTCTCTCTCTCTCTCTCTCTCTCTCTCTCTCTCCATTCAACCTGTTCTCCTTCTCTCCTCCTTTTCACCTGCTCATTCCTCCATCCTACACTGTCTCTCTACCTCCATCCCTCCCTCTCTCCCTCCTACTCACTCAGAGACTCCCACCCTCCTTCCTCCCTCCCTCCTACACACCCTACTCTCCCTCTCGCAGGTGTGGGTGAGGCGGGGGTGGGAGAGGTGAGGGAGGAGGGGAGGAAGGAGGGTTCGACATTTGGCGGTCTTAAATATTGGCGGAGGTCGATAGCCGGTGACACCATTATTTCCTGCTCATCACACCGCTTCCATGTTTTGTATTTCTTTTTATTCCTTTTTTTTTTTTTACTGATTCATTCGTCTTTTTTATTTTAGGCTGTTCATTGTTACGCCATTTTTGATACTCGAGTTTATTCACACTGTTATTTGGGTAGTTTAAATTACTTTTTTTTAGGTGGATTGTTGTTTGTTAAATCTTTTTATTTTTGTTTATATATTTTTTCTTGTTTTTTTTCGGTTCTTTTCCTCCATATTTCTAACTTCTATTTTTTTTTCTCCATATATCTTCATTCTTTATATAATTATGTTTTCCTTGTTTTCTTCGGTTCTTTTCTTCCATATTTCTTACTTCTATTTTTCTTTCTCGATATATCTTCCTTCTGTGTTGGCTTTCCAGATAGTTTTTTGTTTATCTTTCCTCTTTTACTGTGACCTGGGTTGTGGTGGTGAATATGTATCCCTTGATATGTTATTTGCCTTTGTATCAATGAAGTTAGGTAATGGCATAAATAAAAAAAACAGTAATAACAACTACCGATACTACTGCCTTTTTCACAACATTGTTTGTAGTGTGCGGTACGCTGGTAGTAGTAGTAGTAGTAGTAGTAGTAGTAGAAATAATAGTAGTAGTAGTAATAGTAGTAACAGTACCATAGTAATAGTAGTACCGTAATAATAGTAGGCTGTAGCACACACACACACACACACACACACACACACACACACACACACATTCTCTCATCTCATTGACCTGCCCTCCATCATTCCTCCACTTCCTCCCCCCATTCACCCCCTCCACACACACACACTCACACATAGGCGCACGTACGCAGCCTACGCAGGCAAGTTCCTTCTCTCCCACATACCGTACCTTCCTTTCCACATACCATACCCTCCTTCTCACTCACTTAGTATACACACACACACACACACACACACACACACATACACACACACATACATACACACACACATACACACACACATACACACACACATACACACACACATACATACATACATACATGCAGACATATTCACAGTATTCTCTCTCTCTCTCTCTCTCTCACACACACACACACATGCAAACAGCCTCACCTTATTCTCCCTCTCACACTAACCGTTCTCCCAACTAGGCTACCTTAACATGCAGTATACACACACACACACACACACTCATCCATTCCTTTTCTTCCCACCCAAACACCTCCACTCTTACTCCTTCCCAACCACCCCCACCCTTACTCCCAACCATCCCCACTCTCACCCATACTCCCTCCCAACCACCCACCTTTATTCCCTCCCAACCACCCACCTTTACTTCCTCCCAACCACCACTCCTACCCTTACTCCCATGCACTCCACCACCCACACTGCTATTCACACCTCTGCCATTTGACTTGCACCGGGAGGACAAGATTCCCTATCAGCAATTCTGTCATTCACACACTTACATTTTACCTCTCTCTCTCTCTCTCTCTCTCTCTCTCTCTCTCTCTCTCTCTCTCTCTCTCTCTCTCTCTCTCTCTCTCTCTCTCTCTCTTTATCTCTCTCTCTCTCTCTCTCTCTCTTTATCTCTCTCTCTCTCTCTCTTTCTGTGTGTATGTGTGTGTGTGTCTCAAGTCGCCTAGCCTACCCATGCACAAGGTCTATACTGTATAGACCTTGCCCATGCATATCCTATCCTAATCCCACACACATCATATCCCATAGTCCCTCTAATCCTCCCGAGACGCCCTGTGTGTATATATATATATATATAGACAAGGAGGCCAAGGACATAACGGTACTACAACTCCAGACACGTGAAACAGACAACCCAACAACCAGTAATAAGTGACAACAACAGGTCCCTCACTGAGTATAGATAGGAAAGGTCGAGACAGTGTTTAGTGGAAAGGACGAGATAAGGTGCTCTGTGGAAAGGACGACATAAGGTGCTCAGTGCCAGTGGTGTGTTCTATATAATTATACTGGATGAGAGGTTGCCTGTTGATGGTGTGTTGTTGTGTGTGTCTTTTCTCCATGTCCCAGGGGATTTACGGTACTGCTTCTTACATTATGCAAGACTGTGGGGTGAGGGACAAGGATATGTGTGTGTGTGATTTATGTTATCGTGTATGTGCATTGTGATTGTGTGAGCTCGTTTGTACATATACATTGTATATATATATTCGTTGTGTAAGGTACTTAGAGTTGCTGTGTGTGTGTGTGTGTGTTTGTGTGTGATATGTGGAGCGGAAAGGGAAGAGGAGGTCGTCGCGCCTGACCCCCTTCTGACCCCTGACCTCGGTGTAGGTGGGAAGAGAAGGGGAGGGGGGAGGGGCGAATGAGAGAGAGAGTGGTAGGGTGGGATGATGAAAGGGAGAGTGCGGTATGTGGTGACGGTAAGGTCAGCGTTTGAGAGAGTGAGAGAGAGAGAGAGAGAGATGAGTGGATTGGATACTTATAAACTGGGGGGAAGGAGGGAGACAGCGAGAGATACAAAGGAATACAAAGGAGGTACAGGCAACAACAAGATGAAGATAAGGGGAGGGAAGAACGTAGAGAGTGGGAGACGAAGAGAAGAGAAAAGGAGGGAGGGAGGGACACAGTGAGAGACGAATTAAGAGAAGAGGAGGGAGGGAGAGAGAGAGTAGGAGTCGAAGAAAAGAGGAGTGAGTGGTTGAGGTGGAGAGGCTGCCAGGGTAAAGGCACCGAGGGAGAATTATAAATGAGAGAGATGAAGAGTACTGAGGGTAGATGAGAGGAGTGAGGGGATTATAGTGAACGAGGAGGAGGGGAAAAAGAGGAGAGCAAAGAGGGAACTAGAGGGGAGTGGCGGGCAAATGGGGACGAGGAGGAGGAGGAGGAAAAGGATACGAGAGAACTGATAAGAGTGTAGTGAGAGGAAATGAAAAGAAGAGAGAAGAGCAGAAATATTTAAAAGAAAGGAAGTTGGATGGGGAGGAGAGGAAAGAACTTTAGAGGAGGGAAATGAAGGAAGGAAACTGAGAGATGAGAGAAAGGTAGGAGGAGAGAACAGAGGGGAGGGGAATGAGGGGACAATGTGCGACAAAAACAATGGTAAGGGGAGAAGGGGTGAGTGTGAAATGTTAGAGAGAGAGAGAGAGAGAGAGAGAGAGAGAGAGAGAGAGAGAGAGAGAGAGAGGAAATACATGTGAAAGAGATGTCAGGAAGGGAAGAAGAGAGAAATTAAAAGGAAAAGTGGAAGGAGAGAACGCATACGGTAATACTAAACGAAGAGCTGAGTAGGGAATGGAGGGGGAGGGGTTAAGAGAGGGAGTGAGGGGAGATGAGTGTTGAGACAGAGAGGTGTCAGAGTAAGAGGGGACAGGACAGGAAAGAGGAGAAGGGTACAGTACAGAGAGAGAGAGAGAGAGAGAGAGAGAGAGAGAGAAAAAAAAAAAGAGAAAAGAGAGAGAGAGATTGTTAAGAAACTTCCCATCATTAAAACCCCTCCATCTTATTCCCTCCCTTCATTCTCTCTCTGACCTTTCTTCCTTGTCTCCCCTTCCTCCTCCTCCCTCCCTCTCCCTGTCACTTTCTTCCTCCATAGTTCTCTCCTCTCCTTTCTTATTTATTTCTCCATACCTTATCATAAACCTCATTCATTCTCTCTATCTCCTACTTTCTTCATCTTTCTTACCTTCCTTCCTGCATCTTCTTCCCTTCCCCTCCTTAATTCTCTTATACTTCCTTTCCCACTCTCACTTCTCCTTTACCCTTCATTCACATTCTCTCTTTATCTTCCCCTATGTCGTCTCTTCTTCATTTCCGACCAGTTATAATCTCCTCCTTAGACTCACTCTCATTTTTCCTCTCGCCTTCTCCCTTCCTTCCTTCCTTCCTTCCTTCTGCCTTTCACGTTCTTCTTCTTCGTCTCTCTTCCACCTCTTTACTGACCCTTCCCTTCCCTTCCCTCATTCTAAGGTATAAATATATGCATAGATCTACCAGTGTGTTGCATTGACTATATATTTTCACTATAGGCTTTATAAATATGATAACATTCTATATAAATATGCTTGTATAATTTGTGTTCTTTCCATCTATCTATGAGTTTGTCGATCTATTTATCTATTCATCTATCTATTTATCTGTCTGTATGCCTATTTAATCGTATATGCTTATGTTAGTTCTTCTATCCATTTATCTATCCTTCCTTGTCTGTATATCGTTTCCTTGCCTGTCTATCTGTGTGTCTATTTTCCTGTATTTTTGTTTATGCTTTATATATGCATTTCCCCCCCGCCCCCCACCATATATTATACTGTAGTTACCTCAGAAAGACGAATGGGTGGGGAAGAAGCTCTCACCTTTACTCTCTCTCTCTCTCGCTCCGTTTTTCTCCTCATTTTCTTATCAAATCCTATTAGGTGAGGCAACGTGGGGTCTCTGTGGTCTGGTTGCGTCCATGTTGCTGCATATTCCTTCTTTAATTATTACTTGCCCGGGGTGGGGGGGGGGAGGGGGGTCGTGGGCTCCTGATAAAACTGGCATGCCCCCCCCTCCCCTCCCCTCCCCTCCCCCTCCGTCCAGGCAAACCATGAGACGTGTGGGATGGCAAACATTTATAATTAAGTAGTTTATTTTGATATTTTTCAAAATAGAATAACGTTTTTTTTTAATTTGATAAGTTAAGATAATTAAGTTAACCCGAAGCTATATTTCTGACCCAATTGATAAGGAAAGTTATATCGTAAATTACATCATATACGAACTTATAAAGAACTTTTGACAAAATATCAACTAAAGTAAGATTGATGAAAAAAATATGTTTCTGTTGAAGAGACACTCGTTGGAAGTGAAGGGTACGGCAGCCTAACCTAATGGAAAAAGAATTAGGCTTCCTTGTGGAGCTCATATGGGAACTTAATCAGTGTGTAGGTACATACAACGACCCACTCGAGCAAGGAATGGACTTTAAGGGACCCTGCTATGTTGTCAGAAAATTGGGGGTTAGAAAGTCCTTCAATCATTGCCAAGAAACGCTACCTACATTAAAAGGAGCTTGTTTCGTGGCATGGTCTGGTGGAATCAGATGCCTCCAATTTTTATACATGATCATAGGGTCCTTATAGGGAGATTCTCTTGTTGGTGAATAGGAAGGTCTTTAGTTCCCTATTAGTACCATTGAGGGCGTCTGTTTTCTGATATAGTTAAGAGGAATCAATAGCCTTTTAATTGACCAACAAGAAAATCTCCCCTTAAACTTCAAGTATTACTGAAAGAGCTGGGAATCGAACCCACTTTTGACTGAACGTTAGCGAAATGTATGATATTTATCTACTTTCGTTTACCTTTTAGAATGCAGCCATGGAATTCTGTCTCTGTCCTTCGTTCACATTCTCATTCCATCCCCTCTCTTCATTCTCAGTTTTCCCCTCCCATCTTCCTATATCTTCATTCTCAATTTTCCCTCCCTCTCTCCATTCTCATATTCTCTCCTCCCTCTCTCCATTCTCATATTCTCCCCTCCCTCCCTCTCTCCATTCTCATATTCTATCCTCTCTCCCTCTCTCCATTCTCATATTCTATCCTCCCTCTCCATTCTCATATTCTCCCCTCCCTCTCGCCATTCTCATTCTCACCTCATATCATTGTGTTCTCTCCCTTTCCCATCTTCATTCTCTTCCAATCTCGTCTTCATTCAAACACACATACGTAAAATCTCTGCATGTGGTTGCGTAGAACAACATACGCAAGTCCTCCGATAAACGTGTCCAAGTAAAAAAAAATATATAATAATAATAATAAAATAAATAATGTATACTGAGATTTGTTACATCGGTTCCACATTGTACATTTGCCTCCAAAAACTTCGAGACACTACCTGCTGAAGTCTAGCAGGTAGTGTGTCGAATTTTTGGAGGCAACTAACTGTACGAGTGATGAAAAAACTCTGGTGGACAGCTGCAGTATTTGAGCATTACACAGTGTTTACCAAAGGAATGTGTTTGTGTGTCAGACAAAAAAATATGACGAACCGAACGAAGGCATCTGGGAAAATATGACCGGCACTTTTATACCTACCAACCGAACCGAACTGAACCAAACACGCAACATACATGCAACATACATGCATTCACTGTGTTCATCTCCACATTCAATATCAAAATACATCCTTCATTTAGCAATAGTATAGTTATATGTTTTTTGTTAGGTACTGTAATTACTGTGTGTATAATCAATTACCTTCTGTAGGAAATATTTAGTGTTATTTTATTTATTTTTTTATTTTTTTTTTGTGTGTGTGTGGTTTGTGTAACTAAAAGAAAAAAAGGGTAAGAATTTTAGATAAGGGAGTAGGCTAGGTAAGTATTGTGGATGGTTGCGTGTCGGTGCTAGATAAGACTGTAAGAAGGCAATGAAGATGCACATTTTAACACATTCCTAATCTTCCTACCTACCTTCCATCCTTTCATATTATTTCTATTTTCATACCTTCCTAAATTCATTCTCTTCTTGCTCATTTTGTCTGCATTTCACTCCTTCTTTTCTTCCTCTTCCCCTCCTCCCTAATTCTTTCCTTTATTTCTCCCTCATTCATCCCTTCCTCCCCTCCTACTCTCTTCTTCCCCCTTCTCTCTCTTCTCCTCCCTTCTCTCTCTCCCCCCTCCCTTTCTCCCACATTCCCAGCTCCTTTTCTCCCTCCTTCCCTTCATCTACATCACTCCCTCCCTCCCTCCCTTTCCCCTTCCCCTTCCCCCCTCCCTTTCTCCCTCCTTCCCAGCTCCTTTTCTTCCTCCTTCCCTTCGTCTACATAACTCCTTCCCTCCCTCCCTCCCTTTCCCCTTCCCTCCCTCCCTCTCTCCTTCCCTCCTGACCGGCCTCCTAATATGACCTTGGGGATAGAGACTAGAGGGACATAACAATAACCTGGTGAAGAGAAGGAGAGGGAGGAAATGAAGGGAAGGAGAGTTGGAGGGATGGAAGGGAGAGTTGGAGGGATGGAAGGGAGAGAGGGAGGAAATGAAGGGAAGGAGAGTTGGAGGAATGGGAGGGAGAGTTAGTGGGATGGGAGGGATGGGAGAGAAGGAGAGGTAGGAAATGAAGAGAAGGAAGGAGAGTTGGAGGCATGGAAGGGAGAGAGGGAGGAAATAAAGGGAAGGAGAGTTGGAGGAATGGGAGGAGAGAGAGAGAAAGGGAGGAAATGAAGGGAAGGAGAGTTGAAGGGATGCGAGGGGGAGACGGAGGAAAAAGGAAAGAGAGAGAGAGAGAGAGAGAATTTAGTTTGACCGAGAGGTGAAATGATTTAATTGGGAAACTGACAAAAGAAGAAACGTATATAAGTGAATAAACGGAGAGAAAGAGAGAGAGAGAGAGAGAGTGAGAGTGAGAGAGAGAGAGAGAGAGAGAGAGCGAACACGGTAAACAGAGGGTGGGAAAGAGAAAGGAGAGACAGGGAGAAAGAAAAATTGGCTACAGGGAGGAAATTGGAAGTGAGGAGGGGGAAGAAAGGAGAGATAGAGAGTGTGTGGTGGGAGGAACAGGGATCAGGAGAGAGAAAATGGTGTTGGAGAATAAAGGGGGTAAGAAAGGAAGGGAGGAAAGGGATTAAGGAAGAAGAATAATAAAAAAGAAGGGAGCGTGAAAGACATAAGAAGGAACGATGAGAGATTTAGGAAGAAAGTGGTGTTGGTTAGTAAAAAAATATATATACAGAGAGAGAGAGAGAGAGAGAGAGAGAGAGAAGGTAGGGAGCATAAGGGAGGGGGAGAAGGGGAAGGGGATAAGAGGAAGAAAAAATTGTTGGAGAGATATGGGGAGAGAGAGAGAGGAAAAATGGAGGTAAAGGGAGCATAAAGGAGAGGGGGGAGGGATAAGAGGAATGGGTGCCAAGGGAGAGAGAATGAGAGAGGGACACAGGCTGCTCTCTCTCTCTCTCTCTCTCTCTCTCTCTCTCTCTCTCTCTCTCTCTCTCTCTCTCTCTCTCTCTCTCATTATTTTTTTCTTTTTTTGTCTCATATTATTTTGTCCTTTTTCCCTCTTATTCTTTTCCCTTTTCACTTTCTCTAACTGTCATTTCACATTTCCTCTTTCCTCTCTTTCCTCTTTAATTATTCCCCCTCCTTACCCAACCTATAACCCTCTAATTCTTTATTCCCTTTTCTCTCTCTCTCTCTCTCTCTCTCTCTCTCTCTCTCTCTCTCTCTCTCTCATTTTTGCTTACTTATTCCTTCCTCTTCCCTCATAATCCCTCTCACTTTATCCCTCCTCCTCCCTCACATTCTTGTTTACCAATTCCCTTCCTCTCTCTTTTCTCCCATTTTCTCTCACACTTTTTCTCCCTCACTCACTTTTTCTCCCTCCTTGAATCCAACCACCGTGAGTGTCTTGTTGTCTCATATTCTCTCTCTCTCTCTCTCTCTCTCTAACATTGCTATCTATTTATTTCTCTCTGTTGTTTATCTCTCTCTCTCTCTCTCTCTCTCTCTCTCTCTCTCTCTCTCTCTCTCTCTCTCTCGGCACCTGTGCATGGTCTTCAACAGGGTATTTCAGACTGGATGCATTCCTAGAGACTGGCGTGAGGCAGAGGTGACTCCTATCTTCAAGAAGGGAGATGCTAGCCAACCGTCAAACTACAGACCCATCAGTTTAACCTCGATAGTCTGTAAACTCATGGAAAGCATCATGGTGGACAAAATAACGGCACACTTAGAATCAAATTTGCTACTGAGGGGTTCCCAGCATGGGTTCCGGCAGCACCGGTCATGCCTCACAAATCTGGTGGAATTCTTCCATTTTGTTTTCAGTGAGCATGATCAGGATAAAGCGGTCGATGTTGTCTACTTAGACTTTCAGAAAGCCTTTGATAAGGTACCCCACCGCCGCCTCCTTCGGAAAGTGCGTGCACTGGGCATAGACGGAAATGTGGCAAATTGGATAGAGAACTGGCTAAGTGACAGACGGCAGCGGGTAGTAGTGAATGGACAGGCTTCAGAGTGGGTTCCCGTTACTAGCGGTGTTCCCCAAGGTTCTGTTCTGGGACCACTACTGTTTATCATCTATGTTAATGATATGGATGGTGACATGGTTGCCAAGATTTCCAAATTCGCCGATGATACTAAGCTTGGTATGAATGTCGCGAAAGAAGGAAATACTACCCGCTTACAAGAAGATCTTAGAAAGATCGGGGAGTGGTCTGACACGTGGCAAATGCCATTTAACGTGAACAAATGCAAAGTTATGCATATAGGCCACAGAAACCCCCGAACAGAGTATACCCTTAAGGGCAATGCTCTCGTAAGCACTGATACTGAGAAAGACTTGGGTGTAACTATCACTAGCGACCTCAAGTTCTCAAAGCAGTGTATTGAGGCAGAGAAGAAAGCCCAAAGGATGTTAGGGTACATAAAGCGACAGTTTGGATACCGGAACAAGGAGATAGTACTTTGTCTGTACAATTCCCTTGTCCGACCGCACCTGGAGTATGCAGTCCAGTTTTGGAGTCCTTCTTACCGAAAGGATATTACGAGATTGGAACGAGTGCAAGCCAGGGCAACCAAACTTATACCCTCTCTTAGACACAAGAGCTATGAAGATCGGTTGGTAGAACTCAACCTGTTCTCTTTGGAAACTCGGAGACTGCGTGGTCAGCTTATCGAAGTGTTTAAAATACTACGAGGCTTTGACAATGTAGACTACAGGGACATTTTCCAACTCAGTGAGGGCACAACCAGGAATCATGGCTACAAACTTGAACTGAAGCGATACAACCGTGATCGGTGTGGTAAATTCTTTACATACAGTATCTGCGGTACTTGGAACGCGCTTCCTGCTGATGTAGTCAACAGCAACTCTGTGGACCAGTTCAAGTCCAGATTAGACAAAGTCTTAAACCACCGTTTAGGTGTTTAAGCCGTTGTGTGAGTGTCCTTGATGGTATCACATGACACATTCAAGGACGGTCACATACTTGCACAACTAAACCCACAGGTACCCCTCTTTGTATGGATCGTAAGGTCTTCTAGGGTACTTCTTTTCCTTGTAACTCCTTGTAACTCTCTCTCTCTCTCTCTCTCTCTCTCTCTCTCTCTCCTCTCTCTCTCTCTCTCTCTCTCTCTCTCTCTCTCTCTCTCTCTCTCTCCTTTCAGTCTGTCTTTCTTTATTTCCCTCTTTTCTGCCATTACAGCGTTTGTCTTGTAATCTTTCCCTCTGACCTCTTCACCAACTCTCTCTCTCTCTCTCTCTCTCTCTCTCTCTCTCTCTCTCTCTCTCTCTCTCTCTCTCTCTCTCTCTCTCTCTCTCTTGACCTTTTCAGTTATTCTCCCTTCTTTCCAACCTTCCTCTTCCTTGTTCCGCCCGATCTCTTTTTGTGGCTTTCTCACTTTTCTTTTATCTCCCTCCCTTATTCTCATCACAATAATAATAATAATAATGATAATAATGATAATAATAATTATACTAATAATAAAAATATACATAATAATAATAATAATAATAATAATATACATAATATACATAATAATAATAATAATGACACTACGACTACGACTACTACGACTACAACAACTACTACGACTACAACAACTACTACGACTACAACAACTACTACGACTACAACAACTACTACGACTACAACAACTACTACGACTACAACAACAACAACAACTACTACTACTACTACTACTACTACTACTACTACTACTAATAATAATAATAATAATAATAATAATAATAATAATAATAATAGTCCCTACTACATCTAAATAGATAATAACAATAATAATGATGATGGGATGGTGATGGTGATGATGGTGATGGTGATGGTGATGGTGATGGTGGTGATGGTGATGGGTCTTAATGGCCTCTATCACCCCACTACACTAGGGTCATTATGGGGTAAAACCTATCGACTCGACCTGGCAACCCATAAAACTCATCACAGGTTACCTAGCACATTATCTCTCTCTCTCTCTCTCTCTCTCTCTCTCTCTCTCTCTCTCTCTCTCTCTCTCTACGTTTATGCTATTTTTTTCTCATTTTCTAAGTTATAATTTTTGTATGCGTCTTTTATCTATCTATCTCTATGTATTTTTTCTATGTTTATTTCTCATTTTGTCTGTCTCTATATCATTGAGTCTGTATCTGTCTCTTTGTCTGCTATCTATCAATCATGTCTGTCTGTTAGTCTTTTTATTTGTGTATCTCTCTGTTTGTCAATATATCTGTTTACCATTTCAACACCTAACTTACGTAATATTTCCTCTCTCTTCCCTCTCTTTCTCTTTGTCTATTTTCTCTATTTGCCTACTCTTTCTCTATTTGCCTACTATCTCTCTGTTTGCCTACTCTCTCTCTGTTTGCCTACTCTCTCTCTGTTTGCCTACTCTCTCTCTCTGTTTGCCTACTCTCTTGTTTGCCTACTCTCTCTCTGCCTACTCTCTTTCTTTGCCTACTCTCTCTATTTGCCTGTTCTATCTCTATTTGCCTGCTCTATCTCTTTTTGCCTACCGTACTCTCTCTCTCTCTGTACCTACTCTATCTCACTCTCTCTTTGCCTATACTATCCTCTCTTTTATTCGTCTCTCTGTATCCTCTTTAACCTGACATTCCCTCAACCTCTGGCGTCATACTCTGAGGCAGGTATTCACGAGGAGTGTTGCAAAATGTATCACGACTCATAGGCAACTGAACCCTGCTGCTCTGGCGTTTCAGCACGGTAACCTGCAAGGAAAAAAAAACACGTGTGAGGGTATTTTTGATCGTTTGAAAAAAAGTTCTCATTATAAGTTTTCTTGTTGGCTTGGAACTAGACTGAGTTCGCTTCTATTTCTTTTCTGGTACTGTCAATAATGCAACGCGAGAACGACAAGCAATGCAAGTACATTTAATTAGCCTAAGGAAATCCGTGAATAAGCATACGAATAATATAAACTGAATGTGTTAGTTGGCGAGTAAACTAATAGGTAACTTAACTCTATACAATATACTGAATCTGGCAGCAGAAAGGTGATGAGATGAGAAGCATGTTAAGGTGTCAAAATATTCGAGGCTTGGAAAAAAAATTAGTGTGCTGCGAGGTGGAGGCTTATATAATATTATAAGGTCAAGGCCGGCCAGGTGCATAAATAATTAGAATACAGTGAAATCCTGACACTGAGCAAAGAAGATAATAACAAGCATAAAAAGGCTAAAATTATTATAAATGGACGTGGTAAAGGTGTGATGGAGCCTGAGCTTAGTAACCATAATTTATTAATAAGTTAGTATAGGTAATGTGTTTGTCAGATAGATGAACAACTAATTAGACCACTGACATCCGGAAACAGATAAAAAAAGATAACAGGAATAAGACTTAAATAAAAACGCGGAAAAAAAAGTGTTGTGTGTGTGTGTGTGTAGGATGCTTTAAAATATTTGGATAGGTTAGATTTGGTCAGATAGATAAATAAATCATTAGACCACTGACATCCGGACACAGTTTAAAGAAGAAAACAACAGGCACAAAAGGTTTTAAAAAATAGTGTTTTGTGTGTTGAATGCTTGTACAATATTTCGATAGGATGAATGTGGTCAGATAGATCAACAAATAATTAGACCACTGACAGACACACACACACACACACACACACACACAGAAAAGAAGATTACAGAGAAGATAAACAACAGGCATAAAAAGGCTTAAAAAAAAAAAAAGTGTTGTGCGTGTTGGATGCTTGTACAATATTAGGTTAAAAGGTGTGTGTGTTGGCGTCAAAGGTGTGGCATTAATGAGGTCGGCTCTTCAAAGTGACGCAACACACGCTCATGTCACGCCGATGCTATACACACTATTTTTTTTTTTTTTTTTTTTTTTTTTTTGCCATTTGCCATTTGATTTTTTTTTTTTTTTTTTTTACTTATTCTCTTAATTTATGTGGGGTTTATTTGTTTTGTGGGAAGGAATGATTCACGCTGGTTTTGACGTTATTATCATTATCATGTTGTTATAATTATTGTTGTTGTTATTGTTATTATTATTATTATTGTTGTTGTTATTGTTATTATTATTATTATTGTTGTTATTATCATTAATATTATTATTATTACAATATTATTATTTTTATTGTTACTATTATTATTATTATTATTATTATTATTATTATTATTATTATTACAATATTAATATTATTATTACAATATTATTATTATTATTATTATTATTATTATTATTATTATTAAAACTCATAGTATGAGTTTATTTTCTATGAAGGTTGATTGATGTTGCTATGATTTTATTATTTTCAGTTTTATTTTTATGGTTTGTGTAACTCTGTGTTGTGGGTTTACAACAAGTGACGAGCTTAATTAAGGGAGTAATAATTCTTTTTTTGGTACAATGAAGTACCTTGATTCCTCCAAAGTATGCCAAGAAACAGGCCCAGATGAACACAAATAATAATGGTGTTCTGTTGCTTGGAATAGTTTGGAAGAATCATTTGCTCCAGATTTACCCAACAACGAATTCCTCCCTTAATCGGCTGGTTCGTTTATTTTATGACTTTGCTTCATACACAGGTTGATTGCGTTTCGTTTATATTTTTATGGCTATTGGCGAATCGTGTGTTATTACTCGTGCCATTTTTATTTATATGTTCAATGCAGATTGGTTTAGTAATAATTACGCTTTGATAACTGTTTGTGTTATTACTTTATTTGTATATTTATATCCAGTTTCATCTCTTAATTTTTAATCCTGTAATAATTGCGCGCTCTCACACTCACAACACACACACACACACACACACACACACACACACACACACACACACACACACACACACACACACACACACACACACACACACACACACAAACATTCCGTCGCTTGGTTAATTAGTTTTGTTTATTCCTTTTCCTCCTTCCTTTTCTTTTCCTCCCTTTCCTTTTCATTCAGAACTCCAAGGTACCCCATTAAATTTGAAGGGTAAATTTTTAATATACTCCAATATGCATATTAATGTCAATTCAGTCGTATATTCTTGTGTTATTTTTTGCATATTAATGAATTATTTTATTCAATCATTCAGCTTTTATATTCCTCGTAGTTAATAATATTCTCTCTTGTTTTACTATTCTGTACGGAGTGACTGCTGGGAATGGTATTGTTTGCACCCGTGTCTTTGTGTGTGTATAAGAGAGATTGAGGACGCAGAACCTCGCTTCATCTGCATTAATTAACCCTTTCGTGCACAGTAGACTCACCAGTGCGTCATATACAATGGTGCCTTAAAGATTGTGTAGTTAGCTCTGAGGATATTTGAGTGTGATTAAGTTCCATTAGCGTGGGAATATACGTAAGTAAGAAAACTGTCTGTTTGTAAATTGGAATTCCGGCTCCTGATTCCTCCTAACTATGCCACAAAACAGACTCTTGCAATGGTATACTATGAGGGGATATGTTTCGTGACTTAGTTTGGAGGAATCAGGCAGAGACCTTATAATTCACCAACAACAGAATCTCCCCTTAAATTAAGAACAGTGGTGGGGAACTAATTAATGACAGTATTTGAGTGTAAGTAACTGTAGTGCTAAGTATTATTTTCTCTTGTTTTTTTTTTTTTTTTTTTTTTTTTTTTGCTCCACACTGTGAACGTGACACTTGACAGAACAAGTGTATTGAGAGAGAGAGAGAGAGAGAGAGAGAGAGAGAGAGAGAGAGAGAGAGAGAGAGAGAGAGAGAGAGAGAGAGGTATAAACTCCCTGGGGTGAAATTTAGAGTAATGTTGAGATGACAATAGAAAAAAGCTGGTCCCAGTGATATTGTTCTTCCGCTACACAGAGAGAGAGAGAGAGAGAGAGAGAGAGAGAGTGACTTATTGACTCGTTCCTCGTCATTCCCGTTTCACATTGGGATGGAGGAGGTTATAGTATTGAACACAGTGACACCGTATATATGTCGACGAGGGTGACAGCAGGCAAGTTTTAATCCCCGGTGGATGATGCCTTCATTATTTATGGATATGGCCATTTGCTCCTCTCTCTCTCTCTCTCTCTCTCTCTCTCTCTCTCCTCTCTCTCTCTCTCTCTCTCTCTCTCTCTCTCTCTCTCTTCGAAGGCAAAGTGATTAAGGAAATTGGTAGTTGGTAACACTTTCATGGCTTGTCACTCAGGATTCTGGCATCTGATTTATCGATCCGTACAGACTATAATATAACCACAACACACATGTTATTTTAATGAGGGAAGTATTTACAGTGTTGGTAAATTTGGAGCAACACATTTCTCCAAACTACTACATGCAACAAACATCCATTATAATATTAGTTGTCAATCTAATTCCTGTTTCTTTGGCTACTTTGGAGAACCAAGGCGTTCCAATGTACCAAAAGTGTATTACCTCCTTTAAGGTCCACAGAACAAAAAACATGAGACACGGGTTGAGGTGACCGTGTGAGACAGAGGTAATTTTGGGTTCTTTTTTTACCGCCTTCTCCTGCCCCCCTCACCTCCTCACCTCCTTACCTCCTCCCCTCCTTATGCCCCTCCTGCCTTCCTCACCTCCTCCCCTCCTTCTGCCCCTCCTGCCTTCCTCACCTCTTCCCCTCCTCCTGCCCCTCTCACCTCCTCCCATCCTTCTGCCCCTCCTGCCTTCCTCACTTCCTCCCCTCCTCCTATCCATCTGCCCCTACCCTCCTCCCTCCCTCCGTCTATGCTGCCTGTGCCTCCATAATCTTTCTCCACCTTCCCATCCCTTCCCCACAACTACCTTCACCTTACCCATTTTTTTTTTATTTTTTTTTCTGAGATACTTCCCTGATTCGGTTTTTACATGCGTGTGTAGCCTATATACTGTCTCTCCTTCACCTTTTTTTGCCTTCATCCTTTCCAGCCACTCCTCCACTTCCATCCCTGTCTCTTCTTCCTTTCAGTCACTCCTCTTCCTTCCCCGTCACCCCTCTTTCTTCCTGTCTCTCCTCTTCCTTCCCCGTCACCCCTCTTTCTTTCCAGTCTCTCCTCTTTCTCCTATACGTTGTCTCTTCTTCTTCCTTACTTTCTCTCGTCTAAATTGCCTATCTATCCTTCCTACCCAACCTCTCCTCTTCATTTTCTTCTTCTCCTCCTTCCTGTTTCTCTCCTCTTCCTTCCCTGTCTCTATTTCGTGTTACTTCTCTACAACTCTTCCTTCTCTTTCATTGCTTCTGTTGCCGTCACCGTCTTTTCTCATGGGCTTCTTCCTTGTGCTTCTTCTCTGGTTACCTTGTCTTACACCCACCCTCCATCGAAACTCTGTCCTTCATTCCTTATCTATCCTTGCCCAATTTACCCTTCCTGTCACTCCACTTCCCCCCTCTCCCCACTTTCCTCCCTCTCCCCACTTTCTCCCTCTCCCCACTTTCCATTCTCTCCACTTTTCTCCTCCACTTTCTCCTAACCCATTTCTCCTCTCTCACGTTCTCCCTCTCCCACTTACCTTCTCACCCAGTTTCTCTTTCTCCTCATTTCCCCATACATACCCTGACCCCTGAATACCATACCCTGAACCCTACCACCTTCCCTGTCACCTTTTCTATATATCCCAAACTGTACCTCTTCCCATGTTCCTATCATGCACTATTTTATTCCCTTTTTTCTGCTTATTCCATCGCTCCCTGCCTCCCTTTCCCTCAACCTGTCCTTGAACACTTTACCTGCCGTCCTGCCCCCTGCCCCGCCCCTTTTCACCCCCCTCCCTCTGTTGCCCCCTGCCAGCAGCCTGTTATCAATATCTCAGGCCAGGGAGTAAAGGTCAGGAAGGTCGGCCCTCACACCATCTCTCTCTCTCTCTCTCTCTCTCTCTCTCTCTCTCTCTCTCTCTCTCTCTCTCTCTCTCTCTCTCTCTCTCTCTTTTCTCTTTTCTCTTTTCTCCTCTCTCTTCTCCCTTCCTCTCCTTTTTATCTCTTCTCTCTTTCTGTCCTACATACATACATCTTTCCTAAGCGCATTTGCTACAGACAGGAGAGTCCCCCTTGTTCAGCAAAGTAATCTGTTTCCCGTATGCCTTGTGTTGGTGGCACTGGAGGGGGGGGAGGGATATGAGGGAGGGGAGAAGGATAGGGGAGGGAGGAGAGAGGATAGGGAAGAGGTAGGGGAGAGAGGAGGGATAGGGAAGAAGGATAAGGGAGGGAGGGGAGAGATAGAGCGCCTTCCTTCGTCTTATTTATTCTATTACTGTTATTATAGCGAGTTTCTATATCGTTCTATATATTAAGACTGAAAACCAACTGGTACAGAACACGAGGTGTTTGTGTGCACGTGTATGTAGCTGTTGTATGTGTATGTAGCATTTCACTCTCTCTCTCTCTCTCTCTCTCTCCTCTCTCTCTCTCTCTCTCTCTCTCTCTCTCTCTCTCTCTCTCTCTCTCTCTCTCTTTTAGTTTTCTCACATTTCGCTCACAATTTTATGGTACTGTTTCCGCCATCTTTTACCCCAACACAGTTTCTCGCCATTTCCTCTCACCGTTTGGTCTCCCTCACACACCATTTTCTTTTGCCATTTCCCTCGTTCAAACTGCACTCTCTCTCTCTCTCTCTCTCTCTCTCTCTCTCTCTCTCTCTCTCTCTCTCTCTCTCTCTCTCTCTCATTTTTATCTTTATTTTTATATTTGACTTCGCTTCTGGTGGACCTGACGAGGGTATTGTCGTCCCCTTTGCCTAGGCGTCTCTCCGTCTGTCTGTGTGTCTTTGCCTGTTTCTTTGTGAGTAGGCCTGTAATAGTCAGTCAGTCATATTGTTTGTCTGTTTGTGTGTATCATAGTGTCTCAGGAAGGTAGCCTATAATCTTGCTTGTTTGTCTCCTCTGTCTGCATGTAAGTTTCTCTGTTTCTGTGTCACCTTGTTTGTATATATGTGAGCCTATTATGTATGTATGTATGTATGTATGTATGTATGTACAAAATACCCACAGGAGCTATAAAGGTAGGGACAACATAATTATAGTATACGTTCGTGTTTTACATGATCAGAAAGAGTATGTATGTGTAATAAATAAATAATACAGTATAATATGTAAGTATGTTTGAAATTATGTATGTGTCTTGTATTAATGTATA